>APFE031759599.1:59966-88996 GCA_000404065.3 Pinus taeda | reverse complement strand
GTATGTGAAGATTTTTATTAAATTTAAATTTAATAATTAAATATTAAAATAATTTTTTAATTGTTGAAATTGTGTAAGTTGTGGTTTGAGATTTTTAAATATATTGAATAGATATATTTAAATAATAATAATTTTAATTCAAAATTAAAATATAAACTATTCAATAAACATTGTTAAATTTTTTTTTAAATACTAATACTAATTTTTTTTAAATGATAGAGAATTAATAAATTTAGAATCTCAACAAAATTCATAAAGACTTTGATCTTTGTTCCATCTCTATTAATTACAACAGTGAGAACAAACAAACTCACCTAAATTGCCATAATTTCAGCATCAATAAATATTTTATTTTATCCCAAAAATTAAATCGATAGATATTTTAATTTAGTTGTTAGTAAAAAATTAATCTCTAACTTAAACCTATCACCAATTAAGGTTATATAATTTCATAACAATTTCACCTTTCAACAATCCAAATTTCAATTAACTACTACCTCACACTTATTCACTTAAACACATTTATTTATTTACTATAACTTTCAAATACTTTTTCAGAAACTTCCAAAAACACATCTAAAATGTAAGCCCATAGATATACTGTAAAATTGACATTAAGGGATATTAACCAATGGCGGAGTCTCATTATCACATGTTTGGACTTTTTATTTAACAGCAATTAGATAATACAATTTTAAAGCCCGTGACTTTAGTTGTAGTTTACTTGTTAAATGGTTTGCAGTTTTTTTAAAATATTGCTTAGTATTTATTCAAATTTCATAGAGATTTATTGAAATCATAAATTTGAATTGTGAGCTTTCATAATTTTAATGTCAAAAAAAATTCAGAGTGCAGACCTATAATCAAAAACATATTTCAAATAACAACAATGACTATTTATCTGAAACCTTTTTTGACTAACTCTAATGAAAAATTTCAAAACATCTAATAATTAAACAAAGCTTTGATTTTTTTAAAGATTCCATATGATTAAAAAAAATTAATGTTTTAAAATTTTACACATAACATAATTCAAACTAATTAGAAAACCTGTTCAAACCAAATTTTAAATAACATATATTATTAAAAAAAAACTTTATAAGATTTTAGTTTGTTTGTCAAGTTGTCTAAATTGATAGTTACACGCTTGACTTTAGGCTTGTGAATTAGGGAAGCGTCCAGGATGACACCAAGTTTGTGCTACACCAACCTGGATTTTTTCCATAAAATAAAACCATTCACATGACAAAGTGACTTACAATCTACCCATCATCACTCTGAGCAACTTTATAAAAAAAATTAAAAGTAATATATAAGATATATGACTCGAGAATAAGTCAAAACACAATACATGATTAAAATTATTCACATTTTTTATAGGGAATTTCAGAAAAAATCACATAATCTTTTTAGTCTACGCGTTATATAATAAGAGGAGAGTAGAGGCATATATTTTAAATAGAGAGAGACAATATAGAGACCAATAATTATAACCATAATTATAATAACTAGTTTTAAAATATTAAAAATGAGTGGATATTCTAAAATGTTTAATGATATTAAGTAAATAAATACCATGGAAAAAAAATAAAAAGAGGATTTTAATCAAGTTTAATTATTTTATTAATTTAATAAAATAGAAATTATAACTCTTAAAATTCAAATAAAATTCAAAATGATAATTAAAATCAAATAAAGTAAAATTACAAATATCATCATCATCATTGGTCATACAAGACGGCATTCATCATCATCATCAATAATAAAAATAAATTTTATTTTCATAAAAATTGATTTTCAAAAGTAAAAATGATTTTTGATGATGATGATGATGATGATGATTAATGTCCACTAAGACCAATGCGGCCTATCGGAAAGACAAGAAAAAGAATGTAATTGTGATTCTTCAAAATCTTGTTTCTATAATCAAAGAGAAGGGAAATAAGTGCTCCAATATGTTTATAGTTGGGTCTGCTTAATAAGTCAAGAAGATTGGAAGTCTAACACATGTTAGGGAATTGAGAGCGGAGGTGAGGAAGAGTTGGGAAGTCTAAAACAAAGTGTGCTTTTCATCTTCCACCTACTTAGTATCATAAATTTGACATATTCTATCATCCCAGGGAGTCTTGGCTGTAGAACACCGCTCGGTTTTACTTTAAAGCTCATGAGAATTAATTCTTATCCTAGCGATGTTCATTTTTTTCTTAGTTTTGGTCAACACAGAGAGATAATTCTAGTTATCAAAGGTGGGGTTGATCACCTCCTTGTAGTATCTTAGCTTCCTCTTACCATCTAGCTCCTTATCATCTTGCAACTTGTCCTTAAAATTGGAGGTAATAGTATCTTTGACACTATCATTGCTTCCCATGATGATCTTCTCCTTAATCCCAAACAGTTGATCCAACACTGGGCATCCTTATGCCACCCATGCTTAAGGTGAAGGTGAAGGTTTTGATTAAAGTTAGAAGCTATTTTTTGGAGCTTCTTGGATTCCATGTTGTAAAGCTTCTTCTTATACATGAAATATCTAAACATAGTAGTAATTTCAATGGGGGACATGTCAACTTTGATCAAGATGATAGGATAGGGATTATTTCCCTTGATTTTTAGGTCGTAAGTTGTGAATCTCTTTTGAATCATCTCAATCTTTCTCCATGACTCTCTGGATATACTACAACCCCAAACTTCACATTCGTATAGGACAATAGGGGTGACAAGAGTTGCAAAGAGGAACCTCTTTTTACTCCAAATGCAAATATCGACCAACCTACAATTTTTTTCAAGATTATAATAAGCTTTCTAGCCTCCAATAATAATTTTCTTAATGCTATAATTCTAGTTGAGTTGATGAAGAAAGTCAATACCCAAATATTTATAAGAAGAAACTTGCTCTAAGAAATAGTTATCATAAACACAACTACCATAGGTGATAATTTTGGATTTAATGATCATGACTTTAGTCTTGTTGGTATTAACTGACATACACATCTTGGAGCAGTAGACATGAAGAGTCTTAAGTTGCTTGTCTAGGTCATCATGGCATTTAGAAGAAGAACAATATCATCAACATAAAGGAGAAGCGTAACGATTATACCAAGAAGCTTGGTGAGATTGCAACTTGTAGTTTCCATACACTCCTCTAGCCCATCAATGTATATGGAAAAAAGGGTAGGGATACCATTGCTTAACTCAGATATTGAATTTAATATCTTTAGACCACCCTTCGTTGGTATTAATCTTGGAAAAGATAGTCTATAGAGGCAGATCACAACAATCCTCAATTAAGGAGGAATCATGATCTCTTCAAGTTTCTACTAGAGTTTATCTCGAGGAATAGTGTCAAAAGCTTTTCTAAAGTCCATAAAACAACATAATAGATTGGCTTTACTATTGTGACATTCCTCTGCAATGATCCTGAGAGTGAAAAGATGGTCAATAGTCGAGTGATGTCTCCTAAAACCAACTTTCTCTTTATCTCTTTTACCATGGTTTTCAAGCCAAAGGCTAAGCTTCTTTTCCATAATGAGCCCATATAGCTTGGATAGGATGTGACTAATCATAATGGTCATGTAGTTAGAGGGAGCACTTTTGTCCCCATTTTTAAAGATAGGCACAATAATGCTTTGAGTCCAAAGCTGAGGGAAACCATGTTGTATAGTCAAATTCAGAAGCTTGTGGAGATGAGGAATGAGGATAGATATTCCCATTTTAAAAATCTTAGCTTGGTATCCTTCAATATATTTAGCTCTCCAATTAGCGAGCTTGTTAATCCAAGACTCAACGTCTTCCAGAGAAAATACATCCTATTTAATAGGAATGTTTTGTTGCACATTAGATAAACCAACGCTCCCCATGGGTTTCATGATGTGCTTAACTGCTTCTTGAGGATCCATTAACTCTGGTGATACACTTGAGGGTTTTGGTGTAACGAAAATCATGATTCCACCAAGTGGTATTAGATCCAAAGGTCTTGAGTTTGAATCACACCCAACTCATGTTGGGTGGGGGGGGGTGGGGGAGGGATTGTTGGAAATTGGATAAACCAGTGCTCCCCGTGTGTTTCGTGACATGTGATTAACCACCTCTCAAGGATCCATTAACTCTGGCAATGTGTCCATTTACTAACTCCGATTGGTTTTGGTGTAATGACAATTGTGATTCCAACATATTTAAGATGGTGCCCATGGTGCCGAGAGAGTCATACAACTTCTTAAGATAATTGTCCTAATTTTCTGAGGGGATATAATGATTATCTTTAGTTTTATGAACACACATTCCGCAAAAACTTTCTGGGCATGAATTTCGAAAGGTTGAGAAGATGTTCTTGTCTCTAATTAATATGTGGCCACTTCTTCCTCTTCATGAGAGATTTTTATATACTTATATTCTAGAGCTTAATGATTTCATTAGGAGTGTCTCTGATCGCTTTCGTGGAAATTTTATAGCCTTTGTCATACTAAGGATTGGAAGTTATATTATTCTACTTATATGAAGTCTCATTAGAAAACTTGCTAATGGTATTGGAAAGGGTAGTATTAAAATGGTAATAAATTTGATCAATGTTGCTATAATAAGTCAGGGAAACTAAATCCCTAAATAAAAGGTCGACCTTACTTCTATTGAAGCGAATGTGTCTTTTGAGTTCACTGGTCTCCTACATGTGGGTGGTATGCATAACAAAGATTAAGGGATAAATACAGACATTTGTGGCCAGAGTCAGGCTCAAATCCATTAAGTAGTTCAAAGTGTGTAATACGGTTGAGGACAAGGGTGTCAGAAATCGCATAATCCATGACATTTCTACCCAGCCCATGAAAACAAGTCTTCTAACTGGAGAGAGGCCACTTGTTAATACCATTACAAATGATTAGGTCTTGGGAACTACAAAGTTTGAGGAGCTCGGTGCTGAATAAGTTCTCGATTATGTCTCAAAGTTTCTCTTGAATCTATTAGCTAAGATATTATTTTCACCAACCCATAAGGAGTCAGGGTTAGAGTTGTAACTTAACATAATAGCTTGGTTAATAACAATTCTAGCATTAATGTCCCCAAGTAAAATGATATTCCCTTCATTCCTTAGGTTTTATATGTATTTTTCTAAGGTATTGAAAGGGAAATTCTTATCCAAGTTGTTTTTCTTATAGGATGTAGAGTTGATAGAAGCGAAATAACATATTTCAAAAAAGATCATATTGGTGATAGAATTAGAGATCTTGATCCAAATTTATTGATTGAAGGGGTCAATTTTATGAAGTTGGATGTGAGAGGAAACAATGTTCCTTATATAACGGGCTATACCACCAAAACCCCTCCGAGAGGATTTCTTATTCCAAGGTGACCAAAGAGTGAAACTGTGAAGGTGAGGGACCCTAAACTTGTGATGCTCCCATGTTTCAACTAAAATAAAAAGATCAAAATCACTGGGGATCTAACTTAACATAGGACCTTTACACCATGGAAAGCCATGACAATTCCAGAACATGATCCGAAGTGATGCAAGTTCCTATTTATCACTCATGTTTGAGACTCTATCTCTAATAATAACTTTCCTATTCCTAATGATTGCCCATTTCCCTTCTTTTCTTACCTCCTTGACCTTTTGGACTTCATTCCTAAGTTCAACTTGGTCTTCTAGAATAAGATCTTCATTTATAAATATTCATGTTCCTTTCAGGCTTGGGGATTTCCTGAGTATATCCAATTTATGTTCTTTACGATTGACTTTGACACAAATTAGTTTTTGTCTATGCTCAAGTATCTTTCCTACCCTTATTGCTTCCGTGAGATAAGTTGTTTGAATTTGAGATTTTGTTTTTAATTGCTCTTTAACTATTTTTAATGAGTCTTCACTGTTTTGTTCTTCTATACCAACAACTATAAGGTGTAAGGTTGTTTTGTGATGCTTATGGTCGAGTACAATTAGTTTATTAATTTCTTCTTTTATCGGTTTAATATCTAATTTATTCTCTATGTTATTTAAGGTTGAGTTATTATGTAGTTGCTCTTTTAGATTTTGTTTACTATGTTCTATTTCTTGAAGTTTAACTTTCATTCCTTAGAGTTCAATCTCTAGTATGATTATAGCATTTTCTAATGATTTCTAATTGTTGTCAAGCATTGTAGTTAATTCTAGTTTAAAATTATTTTCTCTTTCCTCCCTTCATCTTTCTAAAAATTTAATTTACTAACGACTCTTGAAAGTAATTTTAAGGAATCTACTTGTACTACCTCTACTAGGGAGGGGCTTAGAAATCTAAAAAGAAGCACTCATAATGTAACCTCACTAGACATCAGAGACTGTATCCTTGGCAGATAGAGATCTAGAGAGTTCAGACCTTTCAAACCACAAAGATAATCAAAATTATGCACACAACGATAATCCATTCGCACCGCAAAGATATTATGCACCGCAGAGGAATTCTTAAAAGTTCAGACCACTCACACCGTAGAGATAATCAAAGTTTCAGACCATTCACACCGCAGAGATAATCAAAATTATGCATTGCAGAGATAATCCACTCGCACCGCAGAGATATTATTTACCGCAGAGGAATTCTGCATCTTAGAGATAATCAAAATTTCATGACATTTTTACAGCAGAGGAGTTCTGCATCTTAGAGATAATCAAAATTTCATACCATTTTCACCGCAGAGGAATTCAAAAAAAAATAAAAATAAAATAAAATTAAGAAAACAGGGTTGAGCCCGAGAGTTATTGATCTTCTAACTATCGTTTCTATTAATATTATTATGAAGCAGTTTTTTTGATTTGTTAGAGAATGATAAATAATTTTAATAGAGATGATGGCCGCAAAATTATCTGGGCCTTATCATCTTAATTTTATTTTATTGCTTGAAACTTTTGGATATGAATGGTGTGGAATTTTTCCTTGTCTTAAGTTTGACACTCCACCCATCTTGACGGACTACAATGTAGATGGGTGGAGTGTCCACTCAAAACTTCAGAGAGAGAAGACTTCCACATACTTGCTGGTTCCAAACCATCTTCAGGGACTAGAATATAGATGGGTGAAGTGTCCACTCAAAACTTCGGAGAGAGAAAACTTCCACACACTTGTTGGTTCCAAAAGGGTCGGCCAAAAAATTCTCTCATATGATTTCTAACTAAAGACTTTGTTTAATACACAAACTATGGAAATCTCCACTCTCAAATTTTATTTATTTTTTTATTTATTTGATGTTAACGATTATTTTTATATATATTTGCTTTTAAATCATATTATTTTACTTTTATTTGTTTAGTTTTATCTCATTTAATCTAATAATCATTTTTACTTTTCACAGTCCATTTATATGAAAATATAGTTTATTTTTTACTTTATAATTTTTATATAATAATCATTTTTTATTTTTACTTTTTACCATAAATTAATATGAAAATATAATTTTATTTTTATATTATAATTTCTAATCATCTTATTGAAATTAAAAATCTTTTTAATTTTATTTTTCACAAGAAAATAAAATTTATTATTATTATTATAATTTTTGTCATATTATTTAAATTAAGTTTTTTTTTATATTATTATTTTGAATCTTACTTTTATTTAATTTTAATTATGATTTTGAATTTTAAATTTATTTGATCTTTATTATAACTTAATAATCAATTTTACTTTTGAAAATCAATATTAGTTTTAAAAATCAATTTATTAAGGAAAGTCTTTCGATAGAAATCACACTTGTTGGTTGTCAGACAAATTTTTTTTCGTATGTGATTCCTACCAAAAGGCTTTGCTTAATTCATTATGGATAACAGAAGGTTGAATACAAAAAAATCAAGTTATATGAAAAATCAATTTATTTTTATTATTATTTTGATTATAATTTTTAAATGGAGTTGTCTTTAGTGCGACCTTTTGGACTTTCTGAGGTGAAATCTTTATTTGTGTTATTTAATGTAACACCCCGAAATAAATACAAAAAAAAATATTTATCCTTCTTAATTACCCAACCTACATGTCACCTTAACCCAATCAACGTGATGTGTAAACAAATGGGAAGGGTCATGAATGACTCTCAACTTGGTGCATATTAATGGAATTAAATGACACACAGGACATCCTACATGGCTATTTGAATTAAGCCATGTATATGTGTGCCACCTACCTGCACCTCGGTAGAGGTGACGACTCCTCTACTTGGTGATTGATGCAATGGTAAGTATGGCATGCTACATCTGGTCATCGCAGGTGACTTGGAAGAGGCATTTAACATGAAATGAAAACCTAATATGACTTTTCATCTCATTTTGCACTCTTGAGAGGTGAAGACACATCTCTGATAGCGCACATGGTAGGAGCAACGGTGTGAGGGTTTACCTCTTCCTGAGCAAGTGTTTTTTTCCTTTTTGGAGGCAACAATTGATGCAGAGACAAGGAGGTAAGAAAACGACTCTGCTCTTTGCTTGGAAAACAAAAATACCTTACTCCTTCTTACCTTAATCCAACGTTTGATACAGGTATGGTCCAATGGATAGTCTAGAACCTTTCTTCCACCCCGAGAGCCGAACAGAGATGTGCTTCTGTCACTGAGGTCAAGTTCTTTCTAAACTGAACACCCTTATAGTTTTAGACTCGTCTCTGGTATGTGAGTAATGATGATTGCTATTTGGTTCCAGGTATTCGGTGCTCCAGCAGTGGCACCATTCTCCTCAGGTATTAAATCCCTACCATGTTTTTTTCATTTAGGCATTCTATGTCGTTATTCAACCCGAGGTCTGCTTCTAATAGGTCATTTGGATGTTTTCACAGGTATGGTTTGATCCTGTTGCTAGGTTGAAGAGTCTTTTGAGAGTCATTAACTTGAGCCAAGCTCTTCTGTTATCTACAGGTGAGTTCTCTTTCCTCCATTGTCCGTCTACTTGTTTGTGTTGCTAGCTCGACTCCAAAATGACGTGGGAGAGTCTGTTGGCCTTCGGCATAGTCAAATCCTCACCACAATCCGAAGTCCGCGAGGGTTTCCTCAGAGAATGGAGGTTATAGAAACTAATGCATTCGGTTGGGTTTGCAGCCAGAGCTTAAGGAGTACTTCTGAATTTTCTTTGAACTGATCAATAGCATGGTTACGACATTCATTGCCTGTTATGACCCTATGAACCCTTTTTTTGTCTGTATTAAGTGATGGAAAGGTTGTGGACCGCTGCCAAGTCTCGGCCCTTACCCATTATGCTATAGTGACATTCTTATTGAAGTTTATATGAAAACTGTGTAAAGGTAGAATGGATGAGCCGAGATTTAGGATAGAGGGATACTTCAGAATACATATTATCTCTGTTCTTGAATTTCTCAAAGATTTATACTTCTTTTAATCATGGTTTTGTTACCTGTTTGTGCATTGCAATAATTCAATAAATGGTTTGGCGTATATTCAATATTGATTTAGTCAGTGGTATTAATATGGGCATGAGTATTCAAATGTGGAAGTATACTCAATTTTTTTGCATAACGTGTATATGTATATTTTTTTGTCTCGCTCCTGTTTTACCACAAAATTACTCCTATATGAGATTAAAGACCTTCTCATTTGGAATGCATCACTAATGCTATTTAATTATTTTTAGTAAAATGGTAGAAATGTACAGATAGTATAAATTGATTTCCATTCTAGGTTATTTACAGTTTAACAGGTTATGGATAGAAAATGAAATTCTATTTCCATAATAGTAGTAGTTATTTTTCCTTTCATACAACAGATACTAAATAAGTTCACGATTCTACAGTATAGTAATTTTCTTCTTTACATAGCAGATATTAAATAAATTCAAGATACTAATGTACAATGGTTTTCTTCTTTATACAACATATATTAAATAAGTTCAAGATATTATAGCACTGCTCGGTTTAGAATAATTGTACAATGTAACTAGAAGATTAATATGAATCTATTTTATTCTTTAAGATAAATAAGTCTGGTAATCAAATATTTCCCATAATTGTTCAGCATCTAGCTTAAGATAAGAAATGAAATCATTCCTCCTAGTGCATACCATTTTAACTGTCAAAATTAATTAAGGTTTCTTTGAGTACTTATCTCCTACGAGTTGTTTGTTTCATGTAAATTAATAGTTCTTCTCGAATGTCTCACCACCCAGTCATGGACCTGGAAATCACATCCACGGTCCCTCACCGAGCATTTCATGCTCTTAATAGTTGAAATAAATACAGTCAGCTATCTTGGGCGTTAGGATTATTGTCCAGCCTCAAGTCCCATACCCACTCCACTGTTTTCCGTGAAATGAAGTCTTCCCACTGATGTCACAACCCAGCTCAAGGAGAAATTTCTGCACCTCCCTCGCTGCCGTTTCCTTTTCCCTTTTGGAGAAAAGTGGTGGCAACTGTTTCCAACTGCTACAGGATTTGTTATAACTTTTTTTTTTTAATTATTTTAATACTCTATCCAAAGTCTTTAAAATAATAAATAACAGTATTTGTTCTGGCTATTTTTAGGCCCAATAGTTTAATAGCCACAAAAAACATAAATGCAATTTAAACTTGGTGAAAATAACTCATGATATCTCACTGTATGTTACAGCTCCCTCCCCTCGAGAGGAAAACCATCCTTTGTGTTCTCTCTCTATGTAAACAATGTAGGATAAGCTTTTTGCATGACCTCCTCTTCCTCCCAAGTAGTCTCATTCGGGCCAAAGTGCTTCCATCGCACTTTAACTTGGATGATGGCTCGCCTCAGCAAGGCGGTTTCTCTTTGATCGAGGATACCAAGAGGCTATGCCAGGAATTCTCCCTTGGGTTCTACCTACACATTCATATTATGTTGTCAAAACATTTCAAAACAATAATCTTTTAATCATATTACGTTTCTATTATCATTACCTGAATACTCTCCCAGTTAATAATATGTCGAGGGTCGTAAATATCTTTTTTAACAAGGACACATGAAAGATGTTGTGTACTCGGATGTGGCCTGGTAGTGCTAGTTTATATGCCACATGCTCAATTTGTTCCAAAATTTGGAAAGGTCCACAGTATCAAGGTGCCAATTTTGCACAACCTTTCCACTACAAGGTGCTCTTCCAAGGTTTCACTTTTAGATACATGTGATCACCCAGCTGGAATTCTTTATGACTTCGCTTCTTGTCTGCATACACCTTTTGCCTATATTGTGCCACTTTTAAGTTCTGATGAACCTTCTTAACGGTAGCTTCCATTTCTAATAGCATGTCGGGGCCCAATGGGTTTTTTTTTTTTTTTTGGACTATTCTAGTCTGTGGGTACCCAACACTTTCACTCGTAAATTGCCTTGAAGGGAATCATACCCAGAGATTCATGATGCCCATTATTGTAGGCGAATTCTACCAAGTGGAGGTAATCCTCCCATTTCTGTGGTTGCTGCATTACAAACATGCACAACATATCCTCCAAAACTTGATTTACTCGCTCTGTTTGACCATCTATCTACGTATAGTAAGCTGTTCTGAAATGGATTTGGGTCCCTTGTCCTGCAAAAAGAGTTTTCCAAAAAGCGGATGTAAATTTTACATCCCTATCAGAGATCACCACTTGGGGTATCCCATGTAGCCGGAAGATCTCTCATAAATATGTCTGCAATCTCTATTGTTTTGTAGTTGGATTTTGCAGGGATGAAATGAGTAGTCTTGCTTAGCTTGTCCACAACCACCATGATTGAGTCGTGTTTCTTTCTGGTATGAGGTATCCCTGTAATAAAATCTAGAGTTATGGTCTCTTACTTCCATTTCAGAATGGGTAGTGGTTGCAATAGACCTGCAGGATGTTGATGTTATGCTTTCACTAACTGGAACTCTAAGCATTTAGATAAATATTCCACCACATCTTTTCTTAAGCCGAGCTATAAATAATCTCTCTTCATAGTAGAATACAATTTATGGTACCCTCGGTGGGCAACATAAGGTTTCCTATGAAACTCATCAAGTAACATCTGCTTCATGGAAATCTGATTAGGAATTTAAATTCAATTTCTCAATGTTAACATTTTATCATAATTAATTGCATGCTCACATTGCTGCCCTCTTTCCTAGGCTTTTGAATCTTGCTGCCATAACAATGCATATTCCGGATCTTTGAGGGAAGCCTCCTGGATAACCTCTGGTAGGTTAGATTGCGTACGACTAAAGTGTACCTCATAGATACAATATACTTTCCTTCTTAGAGCATCAACTACTTAGTTTTCTTTTCCTCTGATGTGTTTCAAGTCAAAATAAAATTCACTCATAAATGAGGTCCATATCGTCTGGTGAGCGTTTAAATTGGATTGATTAAAGAAATTTGTCAAACTGCTATGATCAGTTAACAACAACAATTTCTTCCCCAGGAGATAGTGTTGTCACATTTTTGGTGCATGTACTATTACGGTCAACTCCAAATCATAGGCAGAGTAATGTTATTCATAATCCTTCAGCTTTCGTGACTCATGTGCAATGACTTTTCGTTCCTCAGTTAGTACTCCACCAACGCCTTCGTTACTTGCATCAATACATACTACAAAGGATTTTTCCGGATCCGCTACCTTTAGCACCGGAGTGGTTGTGAGAAATTATTTTAGTTGCTCAAAGCTTTGTTGGCATTTTGCTGTCCAATGGAAAGCCCGTCCCTTTTTCTGAAGTGAAGTCATTGGGAAGGTAATTTTTGAAAAGTCCTTGATAAATCGATGGCTGTACCCTACCAAGCCTAAGAAGGATCTTATGTCGGCCATGTTTTTTGGTGCAGTCCATTCCATAGTAGTTTTGATCTTCGCTGGATCCACTGTTATTCCTTCTACTGATATAACATGGCCTAAGTATGGAATTTGATCTTTGTAAAAATCACATTTGCTGAACTTTGCATATAGCTAGTTTTCTCGCAAAATATGCAGTACCGTTCTCAAATGTTGTTCATGTTCCTCTTGGTTTTTAGAGTATATAAGTATATTGTCGATGAAAATCAATGCAAACTTATCCAGAAAAGGCTCAAAAATAACGTGCATTAGGCTCATGAATGGGGTTGGTGCATTGGTAAGTCCAAAATGCACTACCAAGAACTCGTAATGTCTGTAACGAGTTAAGAACACAATTTTACAGATGTCTTCATCTTTTATTCTGATTTAATGGTAACTAGACCTTAAGTCAATTTTTTAGAACACGCTAGCTCCCTGTACTTGGTCAAGTAAGTCATCAATGCGAGGTAGCAGGTATTTGTTCTTTATGGTCAGCTTATTCAGCTAATGATAATCGATGCATAATCCTAAGGTTTCATACTTCTTGCGTACAAATAACACTGGGGCCCCCCAAGGAGACACATTTTTGCATATGTATCCTTTGTCTAACAACTCTTGCAGCTACATTTTGAGTTCAGTCAATTCTAGAACACTCATACAATAAGGGGTTTTCGAACCAAGGGCTGCATTGGGCATTAGTTCAATTGTGAAGTTAATGTCTCACCTTGGCGATAATCCTGGAATAGATTCGGGGAACACATCTAAGAAATCCTGTATTACAGGAATGTTCTCTAAAGAGGTCATTTTATTTTTATTATTGTTGTACCCTACCTGAACAGCATAAATCTGGCACCCTTTTCTTATACATTTTCCAAGTTGGTTGGCTGTAATAGGGCGCAACTTGATATTTTTCTTAATTCCTTGAATTTCCTTCTACTGTCCTGACTCGATAAGATAACTTATGGATTTTTCTTTTCAATCTACCAAGGACCAGCAACCTTCCAACCAATCCATCCGTATTAATACATCATATGAGCCTAAGGGAAGAATATTTAAGTTGACCTAGATAAGCTGTCCTGAAATTATAATAGGGTAGGTTTCTATTTTGGCTGCCACCTTCCTTTTGGTACCAGTATCTAGTTGAACTAGCCACGACTATTTTTATTTACTGCTTTGCAGTTGGAATTTTTCTACCACTTTAGGACTAAGATAACTCAGGCTAGTGCCTGGATCAAATAAAATAGGAATAGATTGACCAACAATCATACCTTCGCATTTGATCATAGTGGGTTGATATTCAACCTGATGATCGTCCAAAGCCACATTGATCCTGGCCAAACTCCTTGCGATATCCCATACCGTAGAGGCTTCTTGCATGTTAGAAATTTGCTCAATCCGGGCTCTCTGCGGGCAATTTTTGTAATTAATGTGCTTCTCCGCATCCCCAACACTGTAGTGGCGGTTTCATTGGCTGTTCAGTAATAGTCTTAATAATTCCTCTAGGTTGTCTATTTTTAATAAATGTTTGAGTCGTGGGTGGGTTTCTTGCAAAATTTCCAAAATTCCTTTGCTGAATGTTTATGCCATGCATGGTTTTCGTATGTTTATTTGGTGGAAAATTCCTCATTTTCTTGGAATTAACTCCTTTAGATCCTTCATTTTTCTGCTACATATGTTGATAACATATACGAGCCTTCTAGATCACATCGTCCATGGTTCTGGGGTAGTCAAATTCTAATTTATCCTTCATGAAGGTTGGAAAACTACTAATAAACCGTTGGATCTTAGCTTTTTCTTTTTGCATATATGGGATGTAACGCAACAGGGAAGTAAAGTGTGCTACATATTCATTCATGGTCAGGGTTCCCAATCTCAATTCATGGAACTCTTTGCTTTTTCGTCATAATAACGTTATGTTAAATATTTGTCTTTAAAGTGTTTATGGAATTCTTGCCATGTTACTTGCTCCTCATCAATATTTCTTATGGTTTTAATCTCTTCCCACTAGAGGGTAGCATTTCCTCATAATTGGTACACTGCCAACCCTACTTTAAACTTTTCAGTATATTCGTAAATCTGGAAGCATTTACCCATGTCTATCAGCCAGGCTTCTGTCGGTTCTTCTGACTCTCCTTCGAATAGTGAGGGTTTGATTTGTTTGAGCTCACCTTGTAGTTCTATCTTTGGTCTTTTTCGCTTCCTCTGGTAAAAAATGTTATCTGAATTCCCTTCATCTTCTTTTTTGCAACCCTTCATAGATTTTGCTTGATCTTCTTCATTATGAGCAGTTGAGGTCTTCCCTATTTTCTGTACTGGGATTTAGGCCTCTTTGATTTTTCTGATCCGACAAACTTTTAAGAATCTTTTCTTGCTCCTGTCATAAACGTTTATTGTCTGATCTAAGGTTCATCATTTCTGCTCAAAGTTGTTGTACTGTCTCGAGTAAGGCAACATTAGCTTGTTTAGATTGTTCTCCTAATTGCACCCATAATTTTGGGTTGGCCTGCGCATAATGTACCTCTGACTGGCTCGATGATCTGGGACTCTTGTGCATTGTCCTCTTGATGCTAATTCACCTTCTCTCTCTCTTTCTTTGTGTTTGCAATTAGTTAAAACTCAATTTATTTTGTGATATATATATATAAATATATATATATATACTATATAGGAGTATATATATATATTATATATATATATATAATATATATATATATAATATATATATTATATTATATATAATATTAATATATAATATATATATAATATATATATATATATATATATATATTATATATGATCATCATTAGCTTAATTGACTATTAAAACAATCAAGAAGCCTGAGTGTACGAATCTGGGCTCTGATACCATTTGTAACACCCCGAAATAAAAAAAAAATAAAAATATTTATCCTTCTTAATTACCAAGCCTACATCACCTTAACCCAATCAATGCGATGTGTAAACAAATAGGGAGGGTCATGAATGACTCTCAGCTTGGCGCATGTTAATGGAATTAAATGACACACAGGACTTCCTGCACGGCTATCTGAATCAAGCAATGCGTATGTGTGCCACATACCCACACCTCGGTAGAGGTGATGGCTCCTCTGCTTGGCAATTAATGTAATGTTAAGTATGCCACACTGCATTTGGTCATCGCAGGTGACTTGGCAGAGGCATTTAACGTGAAATGAAAACCTAATATGACTTTTCATCTCATTTCACATAGTTGAGAGGTGAAGACACAACTCTGATAATGTGTAGGGTAGGAACAATGGTGTGAGGCTTTACCTCTTCCTGAGAGAGTTTTTTTTCGTTTTCTGGGGCAACAACTAATACAGAGACGAGGAGGTAAGCAAACAACTCTACTCTTTGCTTAGAAAATGTAAATACCTTACTCCTTCTTAGCTTAATCCAATGTTTGATACAGGTATGGTCCAATGGATAGTTTAGAACCCTTCTTCCACCCCGAGAGCCAAATAAAGATGTGCTTTTGTCACTGAGGTCAGGTTCTCTCTAAACTGAACACCCTTATAGTTTAAGACTCATCTCTAGCATGCGAGTAATGATGATTGATGTTTGATTCCAGGCATTTGGTGCTCCAGTAGTGGCACCATTCTCCTTAGGTACTAAATCCCTACCATATTTTTTTTTCATTTAGGCATTATTTGTCATTATTCAACCATAGGTATGCTTCTAACAAGTTATTTGGATGTTTTCACAGGCATGGTTCGATCCTATTGCTGGGTTGAAGAGTCTTTCAAGAGTCATTAACTTGAGCCAAGATTTTCTGCTCTGTACAGGTTGATTATCTTTCCTCCATTGTCCGTCTACTTGTCTAAGTTGCTAGCTCAACTCCAAAATGAGGTGGGAGAGTTTGCTGGCCTTTGGCACATTCAAACCCTCACCACAATCCGAAGTCTGCGAGGGTTCCCTTAGAGAATGGAGGATATAGCAACTAACACATTAGGTTGGGTTTGCAGCGGGAGCTTAAAGAGTACTTCCGAATTTTCTTTGAACTGATCAATAGCATGGTTACAACATTCATTGCTTGTTATGACTCTATAAACCCTTTTTTTTGTCTGTATTAAGTGCTGGAAAGGTTATGGACCACTGCCAAATCTCGACCCTTATCCATTATGCTATAGTGACATTCTTATTGAAGTTTATATGAAAACTGTGTAAAGATAGAATGGATGAGCCGAGATTTAGGATAGAGGAATACTTCATAATATATATTATCTCAGTTCTTGAATTTCTCAAAGATTTATACTTCTTTTAATCATGTTTTTGTTACCTATTTGTGCATTGCAATAATTCAATGAATGGCTCCGTGTATATTCAATATTGATTTAGTCAGTGGTATTAATACGGGTATGAGTACTGAAATGTGGAAGTATACTCAGTTTATTTTTGCATAAATGTGTATATGTATATTTCTTGGTCTCACTCCTATTTTACCACAAAAGCACTCCTATATGAGATTGCGGACCTTCTCGTTTGGAATGCATCCTTAATCCTGTTTAATTCTTTTTGATAAGGTGGTATAAATGTATAGATAGTATAAATTGACTTCCATTCTAGGTTATTTACATTTTAACCAGTTATGGATAGAAGTTGAAACTCTATTGCCATAATAGTAGTAGTTTTTTTCCTTTTATATAACAGATACTAAATAAGTTCACGATTCTATAGTACAGTAATTTTCTTCTTTACATAGTAGATATTAAATAAATTCAAGATACTACAATACAATAGTTTTCTTCTTTATACATCACATATTAAATAAGTTCAAGATACTATAGCACTGTTGGGTTTACAATAATCGTAGAGTGTAACTAGAAGAATACTATGCATCTATTTTATTCTCTAAGATGAATAAGTTTGTTAATCAAATATTTCCCATAATTGTTCAACATCTAGCTTAAGACAAGAAATGAGATCATTAACTGTTAGAATTAATTAAAGTTTCTTTGAGTACATATTTGTTATGAGTTGTTTGTTTCATGCAAATCAATAGTCCTTCTGGAAGGTCTCACCACCGAGCCATGGACTTGGCAATCACGTCCACAGTCCCCCACCGAGCACTTCCTTCTCCTAACAATTGAAATAAATATAGTCGGGTATCTTGGGCGTCTTCCCACTGGTATCACAACCCAACTAAAGGAGAATAGCCCCCTTGTTGCCCTTTCCTTTTCTCTTTTGGAGAAAAGTGATGGCAACAGTTCCTCTAGGAGTTTTTATAATTGTTTTTTTTTTTTTTTTTTTTTTTTTTTTATTTTTTTTATTTTTTTTTTTAGTAGTCTTTCCAAAGTCTTTAAAATAATAAAAAACAGTATCTGTTTTGGCTATTTTTATGCCCAATAGTTAAATAGTAACAAAAAACATAAATGCAATTTAAACTTGGTGAAAATAACTCATGATATCTCACTGTATGTTACATTTAAACTCATTTTTTGGCTGTATATATGGATTCAACACCCTGAAAAACCCTTAGGGTATTTCGATTGTGCAAAGGTTACCCATCAAGCCTGTGATTTCAATAAATTCTTGCCATATTTTAGAGAAATTAGACAGAAACAATCTATTAGAAGAGCAAAAGTCGAAAGTTGCACTAAAGACAACTCCTCTTAGTTGAAATTAAAAATCTTTTTTAATTTTAATTTTATTTAATTTTAATTATCATTTTGACTTTTATTTGATGTTTTGACTGTTATGATTTCTATTTTATTTTATTTTTAAGTTTGTCCTATAAATAAAAGAAATCTCTTTTCATTTTATTTTTATTTCATTGTTATTTGTTGACTTAATATTATATTAAAATATTTTAGAAATAATTAACATTCATATTTATAATATTTTTAAAATAACCTTCGCAATTTCTGTAATAAGGCTTCTGTGATCTATAATGACTTAAGCTAAATTTTTGGACATAATGAATTAAACAAAAATTTTGGCCCACCCTTTTGGAACCAACAAGTGTGGTTCATCATCATAATTATTGGTCTCTGCATTGTATTCTCTCTATTTAAACTTATGCTTTATTTGCTTCTCCATCTTATCCTGAGATGAACCACAATACCAGTGGCTAAAAATACCATGTGTGATTTTTTCTGAAAAAATTCTAATATACACAATATCTATCACAAAAGCCTCAATTCAAAATTTAACATCTTTTTTAACAATTTCTTTTAACTAAATTCCATCCAAAAACATAAACTATAGGTATCATAATGAATTTAGTGATATAAAATCCAATTATCAAATTAGGATTTAACACATTAGATCTCACTTTCAAAATCTTTGTTGCAATATTGACCTTCCTAACCTTCTACATTGTCAAAATTATAGTGAGCTTAGAAGGCTTCTTTCCAAGCTTTTTGAGCATAGGAATAAAATCTTAAATCAAACTAAATAATTCGCTCTTTAGGTCAGATAGACCAAAGTTTGGTCTCAATGGACGTTAACCATCATCATTATCATTATTATGAGAAAAAAAAATTGGCGAGGAATTTCAAACTAATAACTTTAACATGACATGAAAAGGTGACTCAACAGTTCACCATATTGCCATTTCAAACTAGTAACTTCGACATGACATGAAAAAGTGACTTAACAATTCACCATATTGCCCTATTCTATCCCTATAACAATTTGGTAAAATTTTAAAAATAATATATAATATATATATATAATATATATATAATATATATATGGTGATGATTGTTAACATCCACTGAGACCAAACTTTGGTCTAACGGACCTAAAGAAAAGAATTATTTAATTTGATTTAAGATTTTATTCCTATGCTCAAAAAGCTTCGAAAGAAGCCTTCTAAACTCATTGTAATTTTGACAACCTAAAAGGCTAGGAAGGTCAGTATTGCAGCAAAGATTTTGAAAGTGAGATCTAATGTGGTTGTACGCAGGGCACTCTAAGAGGAAGTGATTTTCATCCTCGATGTTCGTATTCTCACAAAGATTGCAGAACCTTTCCATCCATGGTGTTTTAGGAATTGCCCAACGACTCGTTTCACTATGGAGATCATGAGAGTTTGTTCTAATCTTGACTATATTAATTTTCTTCTTTCAGCTAGTGAAAACATATAGATGCTTTTGATCTTCTAGGGTGGGGTTGATGACCTCCTTATAATATCTTAATTTTCTTTTAGCTGCTAAATCTTTCTCACACCACATTTTTTCTTTGAACTTAGAAGTAACAATATTTTTAATGTTATTAATGTTTTGCAATGCAACATTCTAGTCCATCTCCCAATGGTTTAACCAGGCCTTGGTGTCTTTAGACCAACCTCGTTTGAGTCTTAGGTGGTTTTGGCTGGAATTTAAAGCTAGCTTAGGAAGTCTATGGTCTCCTATATTATTGAGTTTGTGTTTGTACAACAGAAACTTAGTCATAGCTAAACTCTCCATAAAAGAATAAGCCACTTGCATATATATAAAAAATACAATTTAAATACTTCGAAAATAACTCAAAACACAATACATAACTTAATATATATATCCTTTCTTCAAGCACAATTATAAATACTTCGAGAACAACTCAAAACACAATACCTCAAAAGCTGTAAAGATAATCGTGGAATTATTTTCTTACACCAGTCATAAATCCCGTCCAGAATCGGTCAAAGCAACTCCCCTTAAAAAAATATTAGTTTTTCATTGGCAAGTTTTTCAAAATATAAATAAAGCACCTCCCCTCAAATATATTAGTTTTTCATTTGCAAGTTTTTCAAAATATAAATACTATCGAGAATAGGTCAAAACACATAACTCGAATTATAAAAAGAAATAAAAACGAACCTCAAAAGCCGGGATATTATTATCTTACACCACAGTCATAAATCCCGTCCAGAATAAAAAAGCGAATTTTTAAACCATACACATAAAAAAAACAAATTCCAGCTAAAAACTCAGACAACGCCGTATCATAATAGGCTTAGTGGTACCAAATCCAATTACCAACATGACAGTTAGGAAAATGATTTCTAATAAGGCGGCCGGGAGATGATATAGCCTTGAAAATCAATGGTTAGGAAAATGATTTCTAATCACGCGGCCGGGAGATGATATAGCCTTGAAAATCAATGGTTATGATTAACGATATTTATCCCCGGATTACGAATGTACTGTTTGGATCGTGATCTTAATGTGGAAACTGAAACTTCGACCTCAAGTAATAATGACCCGCCTAAAACAAATCATATCAATCCGTCCACCAACTTAACTATAAATGCCGTCATTCTGATAAAGCGGGCACTGCCAAAACATTCCTGGTTTCCATCCTCTGTAGCCTTTTCCTCCCGGTTGGAATTTAGAGACAAATTAGGGTTTGAGAAAACCCTATCTGGCCAGCATGGTGGGAAATACAGTCTATATTGGTAAGAAAACAATAAAAGAAGTTGTCTCTGGTTCTAATTTATTCTGCATTTTTTCTTGTTCTGCAGTGAAATTTTAGAGTATCCAACATCCTTATCTCGCAGACCATGTTTCTGTGCGCAGCGAACTTGCATGGACACGTTGACGAGAGAATGCTGTATGAAATCATGGTTCAGGCAGGGCCATTAGTGAGCCTATCCATCCCAAAAATGAAAAATTACAACATACACAGGGGCTATGGTTTCGCAGAATATACAACCGCAGAGAGTGCTGAATATGCAGTGAAGCTATTCTCAGGACTAGTTAGTCTTTATGGCCAGAGGCTTGTGTTTAAGGTGAGTCAAATTTAATCCATAAAGCCTTCTTCTGTAAATCTCTTTACTGTTATTGACCTGATTATGATTATATAAGTTTTGATGTTGTTTGATTAGATTGCTGGCACAAAGAATAATTGTGCTCCAGTGATTAACCAAGAGGCTCATGGACTCTCTCATAAATACCAGTTTTGTCCGCCCACATTAAAATCGTGTGTAGGGTATTGCATGCCTTTTATTTTACCGAACCCTCATTTGGCAGCTCATGAGCAGAAGGTCTCTTCTGGACATTTAGCACCGTCCACTCAAGTTACCAAAGCAAAACGCAAGTCCAGTAAGTTATATTGCACTGCAATCCAATTGTTTAGTTTATTGTATTGTGATTAATAGTGATAGATCTTTGACTAGTGATGAGATAAAGGTTTGATGGATACATGACTTGTTGCCTTGCCTGCTCATTTACTTAGTAAAGTGTAGAATGGTGATCCTTTTGTGAAAAGTAGATTCCAAAATATTCTAACAAAGTACAGAATATTTTAAAATTTGCTATTTGCAATCAAATTTGTAAATATTTGTTTCCTAACTATATAATTTACCTTCCAGGGTTCAAGTCCAAAACCTCCGGTAGAACTGCTATTAATGATTTTCTGAATGACAACCAACCAAAACCCAAAAAATGGGATACTGATCGCCATTTTGTGAATGACAACGAACCAGAACCCAAAAGATGGGATACTGATCGACGCAACAGCTCTGAAGCAATAGAAATACAGCGGATATCTTCTTAATTGTCTGAATTTTTTGATTTCATGGACAGTTTCTGTGACAATGATGCATTCAGCGAAGTTTTGCTGACAATATTTAAAACTTTGAAACCTCGAAAATCCAGACCCACATGTATATATTGCTAATTCTGCTTATTCTGCTTGGAAGCTAGGACAGCTTGGAAATTTCGTTTTTGGATTCCAAGAAACATGGCTGAAATTTAACATCGCAAGGCAATCGACGCATAAATCTTATTTTTCGGTATGGTATAAGGAAGGGTTAGTTGCACTCTGTAAAGAACTTTTCACGTTTTGAAAGAATCATGTTATGAATATTTAGTTGCACTCTGCAAAGAACTTTTCACGATCTGAAAGCACCATATTATAGATATTTAGTATTTATATTTGTTTCGAGCTCACCAAATTCTTACGCATACATGACTATTTAGTTCATCTAAGTTATATTATTATTACACGTCTTTGTGAATTTAATGAGTGCCCTTAAATTGCTAATAACTTATGATTACACTTCTTTCTGAACTTAATGAGTGCTTTTAAATTGCTGATTTGTAATAGATCTATTACACTTAGGAAAAAAAAAATTAGGTGTCTTTTCACAATGTATGAACCTTGTCTTCCAATTGAGAAGTCCCAGTTTCTAAACTCTCTCCTACAACTTAGCAAAATTTTCCACGGAGAATTATGCTTGGTGGGGAGTGACTTCAACTTAATCAGATCACTAGAAGAAAAGAAGGGTAATATCCGCAGGATAGATATCGACTTGAACCACTTGAATGAAATGATCAAATCATTGCACACGGTGGATATCTCGGCCAACAACGACATCAGCGCCTGGAACAACCAGAGAGTAGGTAAGCACTAAATAGCCTATTGTCTTGACTGCTTTATGATTTCTAAATCCTTTTTAACTCAAGTCATTTTTATGGAAGATTTTATCCTTCAGTGCATAGGTTCAAATCACTCGCCCATCTATCTGGAAGTGGACATCAAATTAGGCCCCAGCAACAGGCCCTTCAAATTTGAGGGCTTTTGGTTGCATGATTCCTCTTTTATTCAAAAGGCTAAAGATCATAGACAAAACTTAGTTTTCCAAAATCCATTCCGAATGTTCAAATTTCAATAAAATTTAAAGGCCCTTAAAAACCAAATTAGGTAATGGAACAAGGAATAATTTGGCAATATCCTTCAAGCCAAAAATTGATTGGAAGCCCAAATGGAAATTATACAACAACAAATTGTCCTAGATTGTCACACATAGGATCTGGATCAAGAGGAAGGAACCATCTTAGTGCAAGTAGAGGACCAAAGAAAACAAGAAGAGTTGTTATGGAAAAAATCTGGCTAAAAGAGTGGGGAAAAACACTAGTTTCTTTCACAAGCCTATGCTCCAACACATGAACCAAAACATAATCTTCTCCCTCCTATATATATCAAGAAATAAACTAACCTATCATAAGGATCTTGAGGTTGAATTGAAAAACTTATATAGCACTCTCTTGTGAGAGAATTTTCCCAATAGACTAGTAGCCATAAGAAAGATTATCTCCCACATTTCTAGTCGTATCACCCCTTATCAAAATGTGCCCCTTGTGAGATAAATCACTCTGAAAGAAGTTGAATAAGTTGCAATGAGTATGCCAAAAAATAAGGCCCTCGGTCCTTATGGCTTTACCCCCGATTTTTTCCAAGTCTATGGGTCATTCTTGGGCCTAGAAATCTTAGATATGCTAGAAGAATCCAAGAAAACCAGAACCCTACTCCCTACCCTGAACTCCACCTTCTGCAACCCATCCCCAAAGATAACAATGCACTGGATCCTGCTGGTTTTCACCACATTGCGCTATGCAATGTTATATACAATCTAATCTCCAAAATTTTAGGAAATCATTTAAAGCCTCTTCTACCTTTCCTCATTTCCAAGGAGTAGTCTAACTGCATGGAGAGATGCTAGATCCTAAATGGAATAATAGTGGTACATGAGCTCATTCACTCTTTAAAGAAGTGAAGGAAAGCAGGCATGATTACTTAACTTCTCCAAGGCCTTTGAAAAATTGAGTTGGTCTTACCTGTAATACACCCTAAAATCCTTCGGATTCTCTTAAGGCTAGACTAATTGGATATGCTCTCTTTTCTACTCTCCATTCTTTTTAGTTATTCTTAATGGAACTCCAACCAAAACCTTTAACCCCTCTAGAGGCATCATGAAAGGGCACCCTATGTATCCTTTCCCTTTTTCTTAGTGGTCGAAAGACTTGGTTGAGTTCTCCAAGAAGTAAGAAGACAACACTCCCTTTCTAGCATCCACCTAAGAAACTATATGAACCTCATCACTCACTAGAAATTTATGGATGATATTATGATTATGGGACAATCCTTAGCCCAAGAAGTAAGTGAATTGAAATACATCAAGAGAATTGAAATGGATGAGTTCATACTTGCATCGAGTACTTCCATCAACCCCACCAAAGAACACATATTTTTCTTCAATACCCATAGCACCATCCAAACCCATCTGGCTAGAATTTTGGGTTTCCAACTATCTTCTCTTCCTTTCATTTAGCTCAGAGCCCCCAATTGACGATACTTCTCTCAAAACTATCCAATGGCAATATCCCCTTGATAAATTCTCTAGAAACCTAGACAGTCCGACCTTCAATGCCTTAAACATTACAAGGCATCTAACTCTCCTTAATTTAGTCCTATAAGCATTTCCTATATAAAATGTTTCTGTCATGGTTGGGCTAAAAGTGCGTTCTTTGTTCAGTTAAGAATATATAAAGGTCATTTCTTTGGGGAGGTGCTACCAAAGAGTGTAAGTGGTCTCTAGTTGCATGGGATAAGGGATGCCTTCCCAGAACCAAGGGGGGATTGGGACATCAAGATCTAGAAACACTTAGTAATGTCATGGGAGCCATGTTTTGGTGACATTGGATACAAGGAGGACACAAGTTGTGGAAAATAATTTGGCATGAAAAATATAACCCATGCCAATATTTGATAGAAAAATTGAAGAAAGGTAATGTAGTCCAAGGCTCAAACATATGGAACCTAGCAAATGGAAACAAATCATTAATCCAAAATCAGAACTTTTGGGAAATAAAAAATTGTTCAAAAAATAGATTTTTCAGATCTCGAGACTGTTATCCTCCACAATATCCCAAGGTTGAGAAGGGAGATCAAAGGAGGTAACCTCAAACCAAGCTTTCAGTTTGGTAGCTAGCCCTACCAAACCAAAGAGGGCTCTCTCTATGAAATCGTAGCCAAAGGTTGACTGGAATGTAAAAGAATATTAGGCTAGGTATGCTAGGCTCAAGTAGGTTTTGAGTCTTTAGGGTTTTGATGCTAGATTAGGGATGAAAACTAGGTAGCTAGGTCAAAGTATCAAAGGGTTACAACAACAAATATATTAGGAGCAAGGTAGCAATACTTTTGTGATAGCTTAAGGGTTTTGTCGGTGTAGTGTAGGGTTTAAAAGAGTAAAAAGGTATTAATGAGCATGTGCACTATGCATTCATTAATTAAGAAGGAAAATTACGCAAAATGATATTCCCATCAAAACAGAGCTTTAATGAAAAGAAATATTCTTATAACCTTTAAGGAAAAATATTGAAGAAATAAGATATGGAAAGGAGATATGTATATCATTCACAAAAAAATATAAAATAGAAAATACTTCATCACAAACTCACTACACATGAATTCCTAGATAATAGTTGTAACTACTCCTTTGCTTTCCTGAATAAAGAGTTGAAATACAAGCTACAAGTGTTCCCACCTCTGATGTCCAACTTGTTCTATGACTGAAAAATAGATACATATAGACCAAAACCATTTCCCCCTCCCGCAGGGTCAAATCCTTCAGTTTAGGAACTGATTACATGAGGTGTTCAAGAAAACCCTAATGTCTTGGGAGGTTAAAACAAATCCTCCATTTAAACTTTCACTGAATTTCCCTCATAAATGAGGCCTAAGTTTACATAAAACAACTTAATAATCCTATTTAACCTTAATTACATCATTATTACATCAAGGACAAGTAATTACATTACGATAATTCAAATCTAGCTGATAAAAGTGAGGAAAAGTGTCTTCATGCAAAAGCGCAACGAATTTGGGAAAAGTGACTTTTGAAGGCCTTCCCTAGGTCCAAATTAGGGTATTGATGGCTCATTGGAAATCCGTGGATGTTTCCTACATGATGGAATCTTAAAGATATTAAAAATTTTTCTTCTAGCCTTCCAAAACATCATTCTCCCGAGGTACTCTCAAAAGCATAGCGAGCTCTTCAAAAAGAAGGCAAAGAGGTCTTTTTTGAGTAGTTTACAACCTTTTTCACCCACCAAAACTTGTTGAAGGTATGCTCCCAAAGGCTAGAAGTGATGTAAAACTGATGAGGAATCTAAACATGCAAACAAAATGTCATTTGGAGCCTCCCATCAAAATCGCAACATGGGGCACACTATGTTTTTGACCCTGTGACTGTTTCAAAAAACTGCCAAAATTTGTGGGTTTCCTGCAAACACAGGTCTCAAAGATGGATCCATATCTCTCTAACAATAAAATGTTTTACAAAATTGAGAGAGGTTTGTGTTGTGTTGTATGTTATGAACACAAACCTCCTCCATTTGTCAAAAATACGTTCCCATTTGGTCTGAATCCATGTTTTAAGTTGGTCGCTCAAAAATTGAGAAGTGTGGCGTGCTATAAGAAAAACGCAATGTTTTATTTGAGAGGGTGTTTGGAGGACTTACCTAAGGAGTTTTAGGCTGAAAGTGGTATGGTTGGAAATCTTATGATGTTTGCTACACAATGGAGTCATCAAGTACTACAAACACTTTCTCCAAACCACCTAACAATTCAATCTCCCAAGACTACTCTAGAAGTGCAACAATTCTCCTGTAGCAACTATATTTTTTGCATTTCTCTCAAATAATAACACTTGTGTATAAAATGAAGGAAATTTTTGTTCCCTAGTTGATGATTGACAAAAAACTCTTTCATGTTTTCCAAATTCATCTTCCTTACTTCATAAACTAATTTTGAAGTAAGATTGTCCCAATGTGTGTAAAATGATTTGTCTCTTGGAATGATTTCTTGAGAAATGGTGACGACATGATGTCATGTGCTGAATTTGGCTCATACATATTGATTGACCTCCCTTATGCCTCCTCTATTCAGTAATCCCATAATCCATAGAAAACCCTAGCTCAATGGGAGGGGAAATTAGGGTTTGGTGTAGGGAAAAACATGGGATTTGGGAAGTTTTTGAATTTGTGGGAGATGAAGGGGTTTGAGGGTCTAGAAAAATTTGGGGAGATAGGGATGGATGTTATGGACTGAAGGGAAGTGGAATTTTGGAATTTAGGTGATGGGAAGGGATTCAAAACTAGGAAATATAGTCCTAGTCTAGAAATGCATAGTAGGGACTAGGGCTTGTGAAGTAAAGTGATGAAATGAGGAATTTGATGAGGAAAAGTGTGGTAGATGGTGTATGAAGAATGTAGGAGGGTAGATGAGTGCCAATGAATTTCTCCTTTGTATTTTTTCCTTTTATGAGCTGAGTTGACCTCTTTTGAGTAGTGATGGGACCCACTTGTTTTTTTTCCAAGAATGACTTTTCATGTTTGAAGCTTGCTCTTTTGAGATTTTTATGAGCATTAATATTTTTTGATGCCACAAAACACTTGAAAACATCATTTAGAATCTTTTTACAAAATTTCCTCTCCCATTCATGATGACCTAAGTGTGACATGACCTTTATTTGATTTTTGATGGTTTGACTCCATCATGACACCTAATGGACCATGAAACCATGAATTTGACCATTAAACCTCTGAAATGACCTTTGGCCATGTGTTGATAACTGACATGATGATTCTGTCCATGAATCATGACTCATGACCATCCATGATGGCAATACCAAAATGACTTTTTAAAAGCCTAATCACGATGGAAGAAGGAAAACACCTAAACAAACTAAACCAATGACCAAAATTTTATTTGAAAACCTATTGAGACATAAAAATTTGACCTTATAACTTCACCTATGACATGAAGGAGACCATTTGATCACTACTGACTCCTAGACACTAACATTGGCTCCATTGGTGATGGCAGCTCTTAAAGACGTGTCAAGAACATCGAAGACTAGGCTGCCTTATTTATTGGGCATACGATCATATGTAGAAAGACTAACTTAACAAAAGTAATACAAAAATAACTGGCCTGACTGAGTTACAAACTGAAAACATGAACTATAGACTAACTGCAAACTTTATTGGAAGATACTACTGAAAAGGATGCTCAGAATTGAGTGTATTCATCACACCTACTCTAACTAATCCATACATCACCCGATCAAGTGAAATGGGACAACTAATGGAACCATGTAAGCATTTTGTCTACTAGTTGAATTCTTTGCAAGTGCTTGCTGATGTGAAAGAAGGGAAAAATACTGAAAGGCAACTTCCATTAAAAATTGTAAACATATTGAATCTTAATGAAATTGCAAAGCATGACCCCATTCGCTGACCTCAATAATGCTGCAAAAGGATCCTCATAGGAATACATATTGATTTCCAGCCCATCTAATACATTACTTCTCTGATCTAGGTAGTCTTCGTACCTTGATTTTATAATTTTCACAACATCCGTGTTTTCCTCAAGTTTCAACTTAAAACAGTCATGATAAAGCTACAAGATTTCATGTGACCTAAGTCACCTGACACGGGGATTTGGGACACGTAGGATTCGAGATTCGTGGTGTCAGATTCGGACACGTTGACCCCCCGGAACAAGACACATTAGGACACGTTATATATTATT
>APFE031759599.1:0-58573 GCA_000404065.3 Pinus taeda | reverse complement strand
TACCATGAATAACATATCAATACTAGGGCCTAGACTTGATCATGAAGCTGCCAAAATGCTCTACTCCTTGCTGCAACAGCACAAATCACTTGCCAAATGAAAATATTAATGAGCAAACACACCCTTTTCTTTCTTGCACTGAGCTTAGCAAGTCCTGGAAACAGGACACGTGTCCCAAAATCGTGACACGCTTTTGAAAATCGTGACACGACCTTGGATTCGACATGTCGGAAATGGACACGACGTGTCATATTATTTGGACACGAATCCGGACCGAATCGTGTCGAATTTGCTGGATTCAGGATTTGTAGGGGATTTAGGACAAATCCGATGACTTAGCATGTGACATTTTTGATAAATATGATGAGACGACTCATGGACAAGAAATTAAAACTATATGCCAAACTAAATCAATATCAACCCTATCTTCAAATTGACATTTAACAAAAGGATGAGAACTTTGAACACAAAAATCGTCTATATAATTTCCTACTAGATCATTGCAAATATGAGAAATCTTTTGTAACCCATTTTCGATTATTTCTTATGAAACTACATGATCTTGTATAAACTCTTCATGTTCCAGACTTTCAGTTGCATTGTCCTTAAAGATAATGTTACTTGGTAACTATAATTGTGGACTAAAAAAAGGTTTTATATTACAAACAACATGCTCAACAACTTCAGGAGAAGGGTTCTAGCTGCTCTCAACTTGTTTATTTACTTCCTTGGTAACCTTATAGTTTTCTCTTTTTATTTCAAATGAAGAAAAACACAAAGGTAAGGAGTCATGATAAAAAATTTCATGGTCTTCTCCGTGCTCCATATCAAAACTCAAAGATTTCTTAATTAAAACTTCCTCACCCTTTTTTTCAGTTTCGTAAACAGCTAAAGGAGGATCACTAGGACTGCAGAAAACATCCAAATAATCATATATCAAATCATTGAAAATCAAAGAAGGTTGTTTCCATTTTAAGCTAGCTTTATACTGCTTCTTTGCTTTGGTGAGTTTATAATTTTCCTTTATCAATTCAAATGCAACATCACATAAACGTAAAGAGTTACCATCATCCATTTCATCACTCTTTTTGTGTTCACTGTCCAAGTTGTAAGACTTTTTACCTAATTCAAAACTTTCATCAAACTCCTCCTCTCTGTCATAAACCACATGTGAAACCTGAATGTGTTCCTTAAAGTGCTGAAAAAAATGTTGCCGGTTGCTCATCAAAATCATCATCATATTCGTCGTACTTAGGCAAATCAGGTTTAGGAGAAACATCATCAAACATGAACATTGATAACATGACTTTTTCTCTTCATGTTGATCTGTAAATCCAGTTTTAGAATTGTCCTCAAGCAAATACATAAAATCATCAGCTTCTAGCTCACGACAACATGAGTCAACAATGAAATAATTTGGGCCAGCAACTTCTTCTTCATAAAAAAAATTGTTTGAGTATGCGATCTTATTTTCTATTTTGTAGTAATGAGTTTATTTTTCCTCATGAAATTTTCTATTAATATTCCCATGGTATTTATTACTATGTCGAGCTAATGATCCGACAACAGAGGAATCTCCTCTTTTATTCCTTCCTTTCTTTGAGCTTTAATACTGGCTTTTATTATCATCAGATTGGCTTCCACATCAACCACGACTTCCACATGTCCTCAAAAGTAGTAAAGTTCGTCTCTCTAAGATGGTAAGAAATCTCATCTTCAAAACCATCCAGAAAATTTAGCATAGCTAAACCCGCGAGAGGTTTTATATTTGCAGGTATGGCATTGTAAACCCTGTTGACATGCGTAGAAAAGTCTTGGACTGATTCATCAGACTGTCTCTTTACATTCTTTTATTCGTAAATGATATGCAAAGGGTTCACCTTGACCTCCCATCTGCTGAGGAAAATATATTCAAACTATTGGAAAGAGGAAATACTTCCAGTTGCTAGACTTTTATACCATGTCGTGACCTCTCTTGTAAGGCTTTGAGAAAGCAACCTTAATTTCGCATCCTCATAATCAACCTCCTCCAAATCCATAAAATCAGCAACACATGCTGCCTGGCTATAATATTACTTGTACTATCAAATTTGGGCAATCTCTAGGCATAATTTTGTGATAACTCATGAACGGGGTTGACAGTTTTGATGGAAGCATACCTAGCAAAAAACATGTATGTTGTTTGAGAGGAAACTATCTTAGGTGGACTATGATTGTCATATGAATCTTTTTTAGGGGTACTATTAAAACCAAGAGACGTACTTGAAGTTTCAATAGGACGACATACAACTATGAAAGGGGACTTATGTACTGTTTTGCAATTCAGATTGGAATTAAACAGATAAGAAAAACTCTCTTTAATGTACCTAGGAAAAAATAAGAGGCACTTGATACAATAGAAAATTATATCGAGCAAAGAATTTAGGTTTAAGTACCTGAATCTCACAAGTTGTTTCCCATCCTTCTTTGATGAAGATTTTCCTTCTACAACTCTATTTTGAGAACTTGAAGTCACTAGGTGAATATTTCAACCTTTACTATGCCTAATTGTTATTCACCATAAAAAGTTAGCTCTAATCATTGTCATTCACACCTAGGGAAAATATGATCTTTCGTTCCCCGCAATGGCACCAAAAATGTTATCCTCCACAATGTCCCAAGTCTGAGAAGGGAGATCGAAGGAGGTAACCTCAAACCAAGCTTTTAGTGTTGTAGCTAGCGCCACCAAACTAGAGAGGGCTCTCTTTATGAAATCACAGCCAGAGGTTGACTGGAATGTAAAATAATATTAGGTTAGGTATGCTAGGCTCAGGTAGGTTTTGAGTCTTTAGGGTTTTGACACTGGATTAGGGATGAAAAATAGGTAGCTAGGTATTGTGGCCATAACCACCACCCTATTAAAACTTGCCCTAGTGGCAATTTTGAATGGGTCCCCTAGAAGTCTGATCTTTCATGTCTTCGAATGATCTGTTTCAACCCAGTGATTTTAACTCTATGAAGAGCCAAATCTTCCACTCACAAATGGTTAAATCCCCTTAACAAATCCCTCACATACAACCTTGTTTAAGCCCTTCATTCCTATGTGCATCGATATTTATTTAACTCACAAAACCCCCATTGCATCATTATTCCCGTCATGGCTCTATATAGCGAAAATGCTCAAAACATGCATAAATCATCCCTTTGTTGCTCATCGCACTTAACCTTGGCACATAACGCATACCTTAAGGCATTGGACCCAACAACACTATTAACAATACTTCATATATATGTCAGGGTCGAAGCCCCGTCGCATATCGCAATTGGCCAGGGTCTAAGGCTTATATATATAAGGTGCTCCACTATATTCTCGACCCGACAACACTATTAACCATACTACATACATATGTTGGGTCCGGGGCCATATCGCATATTGCATATTGGCAGAGCTCGGGCCTTATACACAATGTGCGCGGTGATATGGCTGACCTGCCGAGCTTATCAAATATGATATATATGTTTTCGGGTCTAGTGCCATATCGCATATCGCAATCGGCAGATCCCCAGGCTTGTGCATATTGCGATATGCGATATGCCAGACCCATCAATATTTATAGGCCCCGATATATAAAATTTGAGGTTTGGCCTGAGTGATCGGGGCAGGATTTCTTTGTTTTGCCATGTTTTCCAAAATTCCCGATATAAAAAAGGGATTGGGTTTTCAGTGTAAAAGGCAGGCTTGTGGAGTCCCACTGGTGTAGTCGCACATAGGGTAAGTGGAAGGCATGGGTACTACGACCGACGGAGGGGTTGATACCTGATTGCAATTAAGTGAAGCCATCGAAAACCCTACTAGGCCTATGGATTGAGCAAGAAATTGTGTGTTGCATGTGTTTTGTGTGTAAATCCTTTTTCACACTTGTTCCTCGTAGTTTTATAAAAGTTAATGAAGGTAGCATTTATGTTTTGTTTGAACATTTTTGTTATATTGTTCACAATCATGAAGCTAATGATAAGTATCTTTGCTAGAAAGAAATAAAGGATGCAAGAGTAGATTCGAAGAGTCATGTATGTAGAAACATTGTGTTTAAAGGTCTGGCATTAAGCATTCTAGGTAGGAATCCCACGCATTGCCTGTGCATTCTGAAAGCAAAGTTGTCCTGGTTTTCATCATGGGGAGGCGACACACAATCACCCTTTTTATCAATAGTTGTTCACTTCCTTAGGAAATGAAGTGCTCCAACAGATATGCTTTCTACGTGTCAGTGGTTACGCTGGCAACCCTATCTCTGTATACTCGGTTTGTATATCAAAAACAGTGGGGGGAGATGAAGAGGCAGAGAAGACCAAGAGTCACGGTCTTTTGTATAAGTATTACCTTCAAAGATGGGAAAAGGGCTTTTTTGGTAGGGAGGGATAGCTTTGATTATTGTGAATAAAGAAAGACTATTTAGCTCAACAAAGGGCTGGTGTTTTAGATTGATATTCCTCTTGTATGGTGTGTTTTGATTAGGATGTTATCACTGGCATAAATGCAAATGTATATTTGTTTTGTGCATATTGATGACTCACTATTCATGGTTATACCTGGTTATTTGAATATGATTCAATATCATGGTTAAATCACGAAAGGTTGTTGACTCAGAACTCTGTTGGACATCAGTTGCAAGCTTCTCTTCCATAAAATGGAATGTGCATTCCTGTCTGAATGATTGGATTGTAATTATGTATTAATGTAGCCTTGTTCTTATATGAACTAGAAATTGATTCATTTAGACTTGGAATTCATATATGATGTTTAACCTCTCCTTGTCATGCTCCTGCAAGATTGATTAGAATAGTTAGAACATAGACTAGAGTAGTTAGAAGAAGTGTAGATAGGATTTAATACATAGTGGTTAGCTATTTTAATTTTGTTGATTTAATTGAAGCCTTCTTCTCAGAAGCCATCTTGCAACTCATTTAACATTTTACGGGGTCCATTAAAACTTGTTGGAACTAGCCATTCCAAACTAAAGTAGCTCTAATTGGGGCTTGCGATCAGGTTAGTTCCCTTTGTTGGTATAGCGAAAATTCGCCATGTCAACACTAGGTCAAAGTATCAAAGGGTTACAACAACAAATATATAGAATAGGAAGGTAGCAATACTTTTGTGATGGCTTTAGGGGTTTTTTGGTGTAGTGTAGGGTTTGAAAGAGTAAAAACATCTTAATGAGCATGTGCACCATGAATCATTTAATTAAGAAGGAAAATTACACAAAATGATATTCCCATCAAAACAAAGCTTTAATGAAAAGAATTTTGCTTATAACCTTTAAGGAAAAGAACTGAAGAATAAGATATGGAAAGGAGGGATGGATATCATTCATAAAAAAACATAACAGAGAAAATACATCATCCCAAACGCATTGCACATGAATTCGTAGATAATAATAGCAATTGTTCCTATGATTTCCTGAATAAAAAGTTGAATTACAAGCTACACTTATTCCCACCTCTAATGTCCAACCTGTTCTATGACTGAAAACTACATAAATACAGACCAAAACCATTTCCCCTCTCTCAAGGTCGAATCCTTTAGTTTAGGAGTTGATTACATGAGGTGTTCAACAAAATCCTAATGTCTAGGGAGGTTAAAACAAATCTTGCATTTAAACTTTGACTACACTGCCCTCATAAATTAGGCCTAAGTTTACATAAAAACAACCTAACAAGCCTATTTACCCTTAATTACATCATTATTACATCAAGGACAAGTAATTACATCATGATAATTCCAATCTAGCTGATAAAACTAAGAGAGTGTCTTCAGGCAAAAGCACAGTGTGCGAGGAGAAATAGTAGCGAATTTGGGAAAATTGACTTTTGGAGGCCTTCTCGATGTCCAAATCAGGATCTTGATGGCTGATTGGAAAGATGTAGATGTAAAATACATTATGGAATCATCAAGAGCTAAAAAAGTTTTCTTCTAGCCTTCCAAAACTTCATTCTCCAAGGGGTACTCTCAAAAGCCCAAGGAGCTCTTCAAAAAGAGGGCAGGGAGGTGTTTTTTGAGTAGTTTATTACCTTTTTCACCCACCAAAACTTGTTGAAGGTCTACTCCCAAAGGATATAAGTGATTTAAAACTCATTAGGAATATAAATATGCAAACAAAATGTCATTTGGAGCTCCCATGAAAAGTGCAGCATGGGGCACGCTGTGTTTTTGACCATGTGACTGTTTCCAAAAATTGCCAAAAATTTTGGGTTTTCTTCAAAACGAGGTCTCAAAGATTGAGGCATATCTCTCTAACCATAAAATGTTTATAAAACAGAGATTGATTTTTTTCTTTGTTATATTATGAACGAAAACCTCCTCCCGTTTTCAAAAACGATTTCCCATTTGGTTAAAATATCATTTTGAATTGGGTCACTCAAAACTTGTAGAAGCACAATGTGCTATCAACAAAAACATAGCATGGTCTTTGAGAGGGTTTTTGGAGGCCTTCCTAGAGGTGTTTTTGGATGAAAGTGGTATGGTTGGAAATATTATAGTGTTTGATACACAATGGATTCATCAACCACTGCAAAAACTTTCTCCAAACCACCTAAATATTCTATTTCCCAAGACTACTCCAGAAGTGCATCAATTCTCCCGTAGCAACTATATTTTTGGCATTTCTCCCAAATAATAACACTTGTGGAGATTTGAAATTACATAGATACAAAAAATTCAATATTGAGCTCCTAAAAGGAAAGAAACAACATGCATTCAAGGATCACTGCAGTAAGGACCACTCATCAACAGTCAAGGATAAATCTCCTACAACAAGGTATGTATGATTAATGTTTACATTTGAATTTTGAGTATCATTTCTGGCATATGTATTTGCAAGACAACGTAAGTATATACAATGTCTCGGTTATATCCCCATGTCTCTATATGTCACAACTAGTTTTTCGGATGTCATATTCTCGATACTACACATTTTATGCTACACCAAGTTTGCTAAATCTATATGATGTTGTATATTCATGTTACTTGTCTTGTCATAGTTGATAGAATGGTCCCTGTTTTTGTACTTAGAACTTGGTTCATGACAAGTCTAGGGTTTTTCATCAGTTTTATTGTATATATCTTTAGGTCAGTTTTGGATATAGTCTTACATAGAGTCCAGGCCTATATCAAGAGTGGGAGTCTTTGCAACAAGTCAACCAAAAATGTGACAAGCACACTTCAAGTATGAATTGTAATTTAATTTATATTATTCATTATTATGCGCTTGCATGTGTTTTTTCCGCATAGGTAAGTTGAAGAGTATTAATTTGTTTTGTTTTGGGATTTGTTTTGCCGTGCAAATTTTGCATGTAGGTAGAAGAAGATTCAAGTACAATTTCAAGCAAGAATTCAAGAGAAGAAGTATCAAATCAAAGGAAGCATTGCAGCGGGACATCCTTTGAAGACATGACAACCATTCATATATTGTGAAGAAGTGTCAAGGCCAAGAGTCATCATTGTAAAGTTGTAAAAGAGTCATTTGTAAAAGTGTCATCATTGGAAGAGTCATTATTGTAAAAGAGTTAATCCGCCAAGAGTCGAGAAGGCATTTGGGAGGTATAGGAGTCTCTATTGGGATGATGTCATGGTTGAGTTGCAAGTCATAGTGTGATTAGGTGTTCAGTCAAAATCATTGTAAATCATATTGTATTGTGGATCATTGTCCTTGGTACGGGAATCCACACTCTTGTCTCATTTCAATCACTATAGGGTGGCAAGGAGGTGCTAGGCAGGTGCATGAAGTCGCCTACAGGTTGGATCCTATGAACACTTCAGGGTAGTAGGATGGTGTTAGGATGAGTTGTGGCTCGCTAGGATGTTGGGGAATCCATTAAATTGATTATTGAGGAAGCCAAGGTGTTGGGGCGTCCTTTCAGTGGGAGATGGAGAATAATGCTTTTCTAGAATTCTAGGAATTTGTTGCTTTCATTTCTGTTGGGGCTGAAGATTAAATAATTTATTAGAAAAGCATTTGGTGGTTTTTGACCCGGAGGGGGTCTTCCACCTAAAACTCTTGTGTCTATTGTGTTCCTTTATCTATTGCATAAACATTAATAATAATTTAATATTAACTAATGCTATGAAAAGATTTGAAAGTGATAATTGCTAAGGAATACTGATTCACCCCCCCTTCAGTATTTCCAACAATTGGTATTAGAGCTTGGTTCCTTCAGTAGAAACTTAACTGTTGTAAGCTAGTTTTCAGAGCATATATATGGGAAAGTCAAAGGATCAGGTTACAAGGATTTCAAAGGAAGGTACACGTACAACAAAATTTGAAGAAAGTGAGTATTGTGTACCAACCCCTGATTTTGATGCAGATAATCACTGGATATGGGAATCCATGATGGAAGTACATTTCTAGGGACATGGAGTATGGGAATCAATTGTTTCTAGAGACACATCTACCGTTGAAGCTAAAAGGTATAATTCAATGGCCATGAATTTAATTTTGAATGTTTTTCCAAATTCTGTGAAAACAAAAGTTGGTCAATGTTTAATAACTAAAGCTCTTTTGGAAAAGCTTCATAATATCTATTCAACAAATCAATCAGGTCAAGATGTTATTGAAAATTTGGATCCTTCTGATTATGATGAAGAAACGAGAGAAATGACTAAAATAGAGTTTCAAAATCAAATGATCAAGGTGATAAGGAACTCAAAGGTCAAAAGGAAAAGACAAGACTTTTGGAAGAAAAATTGAAGACAACAAAAGAACTCATCAAAGAAAATGAAGAGTCCAAGAAGATGATTAGTAGTCTTAGAACTCAATTGGAATAAATTAAGAATACAGTGACACGAGACCTTAAGAGAGAAGTCCAACAAAAGCAACAAGAACGTGACACAACGTTTGCAGAGATTAGAAGGATCACACAACAGATGCAGGAAGTAAAAATTGAAAGGAATGAATTCGATCAAAGATACATATTCACTGTTAACCAAAATAAAAAGGAATTAGAAACATCTTCAGTAGAAATAAGCAGGCTTAGGATTGAAAATGAGAAGCAGAAGGAACAGATACAGGTTCTCAACAGAGAAGTAGATAAGAACACTCTTCTCAAGCTACATGTTGAGGAGGCAGAAAAAAGAAGAAAGATCTTGAAAATATGGTTTCAAGAAGATCTTGCTCAAAATTAAGAAGAACTTGATGCAACCCATGATGAGATTAACAAACTCAAGGGATCGTAAAAAAACACTTACAAGATAAGGAAAATGAAGAAGCAAAAATGAAGGCAATTAAAGATGGTAAAGATCCAGTTGATGAAGGTACAAGCTCCACATCTTCACAGGATGATTCTAATAAGGAATTTGGTCAAAGTGAAAAGCTAAAGAAGAATGTTGCAACTCCAAAGAACAAGACCAAAGCAATCAAGAACAAAGGACCAGTACAAACTAGAAAACCACATCCAAAGAAGCATGAAAAATCTTCTAGGTATGTTCGTTTCTTTAATGGTTATTATTTTTCATGCGCTAACTATGGACATATAGCCAAGAATTGTAAAGTTTTTGATAGGTACAATCATTATTTGCAAAACCCTAGAAGCAAGTAGGCAGGATCACGAGATAGGTTCCACGAGGATTTTGTTAGAAGAGAATATGTGCTAGATGGGCCAAACATTGAATGTTTCAAATTCCATAACTATGGCCATAGCACTCGTGGTTTTAGATATTAGATGGAATCACCTATAGAAAACAATGAATTCTTTAAGTGTCATAACTATGGGCACATGGATTGAGATTACAGGAATAAGAAGCTCTAGAAAAGGAAACGAGTACACGAAGACAAAGAAGATAACAAGGTTTCCGCAGTTATGCTTTCATGATTTGTAAAAGCAAAAGGTCAGGAGGAACTAACAGTTGCTTCAGATAATTCCTCAAGTCAAGATGGCCCATTAGGTGATTCACTATTTTGAACAATCTAGCTTGTTGACTCCTTAATGTTTGTAGAGGAGGAGTCTATGTAGTAGTATATGGCACAAGTGGATGATTGACAGGAAGGTAGTGTTAGTTTCAATATTTGAAGCCTTCCACCACTAATAAAATATGCTCTTACAAAGTGGTCTTAGGGTGTCAAAGTCAAATTTTGTCATTTCAGTGAATTTTCAAGTAAAATTTGGTCACTAGGTATTAGGTCTAGGATTTGTTTTCACTTCTTTCAAAGTTGTCCAAATGTCGGTCCATGTCACCTTTCATATGAGTATACCATCATTCAGAGAGTTTTCATCATCATTTTAGGTTCCAATGGGTCATTTTACACCTTGTTCGTGCTTCAGTTGTGCCTAGGTAAGGTTCATTTCCCTCTCTTAGGGTTTTGAAGGTAATTTCTCTTGGATGGTCAAATCATCAACAAAACTTATATCCTGATTTTCATATACCTTCCCTTATCCTTAATGTACCTTCTTAAGTACTTCCCATCACTGATATCCTTCAAATTCATCATTTCCCCAGAAACCCTAACTTCCTGCTACAATTTGACAATTTTCTATGCTAGGCCTGTGCTTTTCCCTTTTGGACCTCTTCCCCTCACTCAATATTTGAAATTCCACTTTCCGTTACTTCCTAACACCCCTCCCCACTTTCCAAAATTTTCTAAAGAATTTAGAAGCCCCTTATCCCCTTTATTTCACTTCCTTTCGACAAATCCTCTGTTCCACACATCGGGATAGGCTTTACTGAAATGATGTTTCTGAGCAAGAAAAAATGACTTTGGAAAATGTGAGAGAGGTTTTTGTCCATAACAGACCAAGGTAGAGAAACCTCCTTCACGTTTTACACAGGTGTCACGGTTTTAGAGAAATGTCAAAAATACAAGTTCCCTCAGAAGAGTTAATGCACCTCTGAAGTGACCTTGGGAAAATCACGATTTCTCCTAACTTGGTTAGCCAAATGACTCACTTGATGCATCAAATGATAACTAGACACAAAGATATTTCCAATGAGTTATCATGAGCTCAATTTGGAGTTGAGGAAGACCTTCCAAAGTGAGTGCAACAACACTCTGCATTTAGGCAGCCTAATTTTGCACATTTTGACCAGTCTTCGGAGATTTCACTTTTGACAGGGCAAATGACCTGAAAATTGGAAAATTCAATATGTTCTAGAAAATAGACTCGATAATATTTCCAACAAGCTATCACACACCCAATTTGGACACCAGGAAGACCTTCAAAACTAGTCTACAAAAAGGTGCTTCACATTAAATTGGCGCTGCACACATGTGGCAGGTTTCCAATGTAAAATTACACTGGCACTGCACACCTGTTGAAAACACCTCAGATTTGTCATCAAAACACCTCCAGAGCTCTTTAATTATTCTTCCAAGTAAGTATAATCATCCACCTTGCTGAAGAAGATTTGTTTCTTGTTTTATTGAGTTGTGTGGTCTCATCTAAAGCAAACCCGAGTTGTCTTTGAATTTCTTCTCAAAACCCTAAACTGATCACTAAATCACCTCTCATAAGTCGTAAAACATCTTTTGTTGCTATCCTATTCCATTTTTCACCTACTTTCCTAAGTCCCCTCCCCTATCCCTAATTCACTAGAGTTCATTTCCCAAAACCCTACCCTCCATATAAAACCCTAGCCCTATACACTATTCCCAAACCCTAACTCCCAAATCCTACATCTTCACTACTCCTACTTCCCCATCAAACCCTTATCCTACATTCTAAAACCCTATTCACTCCCCTCATTCCCCTCATTCCCTAAAAACTCAAAACCTTCACTCCCTCAAGCACTCACCATCCCCATACACCTCACTCATCTTATCTTTTAAAATCTCTTCATACTTATCTTGTCCCCACCTTATCCCTTCATTCCTCATCAGCTACTACATTATTAAAACCTATGGAGAGGGACCTCAGATATTTTCATTAGTGCCTCAGGAGGAAGGAGGACCTTCAGGACAGCAGGAGGTCAAAGAGATTGAGACCTTGAGCAAGAAAACATGCAGCTTACCAACAAACAAGACCTCATGGAGCTGCAAATCATCAAAGAAAACTGGCAAAGGGCCAAGAAGGAAAAGGTCAAGTTGACCTCCATTGAACAAGAGATAGAGAATGACAAGGAGTCTTGGTTGGAGAAGATGAACATGCACTTGGAGAGTTTTCTTGAGAAGGAAAAAAAAGAGAAGAAACTGCTTCGTCACTTACCCTATCACTACCTAACCTAGAACAAGATTTGCAAAACAAGAGTAAAGAGGCTAAAAGCCAAGCTAAAAAGAGCTTCGAGGAGCACAAAAGAGAAATATAAACTCAATATCTTGGCTAAAGCATCATTGGATCATCAAAGCACTTAACAAGGATCATTCATTCCAAATTTCAAGAAATTTGGAGAAATTTTTGACTTTTTTGAATTTTTGAATTGGGAAAACAGGTTTTTCCAATAGGTGTGTGTTGCGCTTTTGTTGGGGACATATTCTTGCAAAATGGTTTACATTTTTGGAATCAACATGGAAAAATATGAAAGCTCAAAAATGGCGAGGAATTTTGGACAAGTTCTAGGTCTCCAAAAGGGAAAAAAACACCCAAAACGTGCCCTCTCTGCCACTTTTTTGCCACACAGGAAGCAATCTTGGGAGAATCAATTTTTGGAGGGGCAAATGGACTCCAAATTCAGAAATTCAAGTTGTTCTAGAAAGTAGATTCATCAATATTTTGAAAGAGATATCCTGCACCTGATTTGGACTCTAGGAAGCCTTCCAACATTGGCCTAGAAAAATCACTACGCATTAAATTGATTTTGCCAATTTTGCCTGATTTTCCAGATTTTTCCTAGTTTTCTTGAAAAATCACTTTTCCCTCATTTCTTGGTAAATGTAAACATGGTAAATGATGAATTCGATGTAAATATGGATCAAAATCACTTCATAAGGTAGATACATCAAGGTCCAAGTGGTTTTGAACTGAATGAATTGGTTTCCTAAGTTTTAGAGGCAAGCTATTCTACTGCCTACTTTTGTGTTCCTAGTTTAGATATGGTTGAAACCACCCCTCTTCTCATGGATTAGACCCCTGATAGCTAGCATGAGTAGTTTCCTTGCCTATATCATGTACTTTTTCATTCATTTGTAAAGGTTGGACTTTGGCAGAAGTGTTGGCACTCATTGAACATTTGTATCAATAGTTTGGCAAGGAATAAAACTAGGTCACAACTATTTTTGTGGGATTCTTATGATAGTGAGTTTATGTGTTGTTTCTTCTTTTTAATGAGTTTTTCTCATGTTTTATATGTATCCAAATCCATCTTTCTCTTCTAAAACTAAATGAATCATGGTGAATGGACAAAATACACTGTTGTGCTTTGCCTTGGGAATGCATTTGGTTTTCAATGTTTTCAACTATTTGAAGAGGATTCATAGTTTCTTTATGCCCTGATCAACTCATCAGCTATCTTAATCTACCATCTCAAAATATTTCAGGTACATAAACCCTTTTCTACCTTGCCCCGCAGAACATGACTATATCCCTGAGTTGATTTCCCGGACCCAATCTGCCTTCTCTAATTGATCCAGCAACCAAGACTTAGAAATCAAACAAAAACTCTAGAGCCACTATACCTAGCCTAAAATCAACATTCAATTAATCATTCATCTCAAGCCCTAGTTACCAATATCCTAATTGAGATTGACAAGGAGAGAGCCCTCTCCCGACCTGGTAGGGCTAGCTACCAGGTTAAGCATGGTTTGATGTTACCCTAGACCTGCCTTCCTTCAGCCTGAGGTCACTAGGCACTAAGAGGTAGTTTGAACAAGATGGAAGTTTCATCACAGGTTTAGGGGGAGAAAAATAGTTGAAGGATTATAGGTTACCAGGCATAAAGCAATATTAGTCTGCAAAGGATATCTACAAGTTGAAGGAATCAATTTTGAGGAAACATTTCCTCCAGTTACTGGAATGGAAGCTATCAGGATGTTTCTCGCTTATTCTTGCTCGAGAAAAATCAAGGTCTACTAAATGGATGTTAAGTTAGCTTTTCTAAATGGTGAATTGGAGGAAGAAGTTTACATTGAACAACCTAAAGGTTTTCTACTCTTTGACAAAGAAGACTATGTCTACAGATTAAAGAAGGCTCTATATGGTCTCAAGCAAGCTCCTAGGGCTTCATATGCTCGTCTTGACAGATATCTACATCAACTAGGATTCAAGAAAGGAAGTGCTGACGACAATATTTATGTGAAAGTGGATCGAGATAACCTAACAATTATCAAAGTATATGTGGATGATATAATATTTGGAGGCAGTGATGACATATTAAGTAATGAATTTTCCATAAAAATGCAAAGTGAGTTTGAAATGTCTATGATTTGCAAATTGTTAAGTTATGGAATGTTCTATGCTTAGAGTAGTTTACTTCATTTTATTATTATTATCCATATATTAGTAATCACATGTACATTAAGTAAAGTGTAGATAGAACATTAAATGATCGACAAAAAACAAGCCAAGACAAGAGACACAAGATGTGGTGGCTAGCCAGGGACAAACCCCAATATGGGGAAACCCTTTGATCAAATCTTCTTTTATCTTCAATAATTCAACAGAGAGAAATAATACATAAATCCAATTTACATCAGTAGCAACAAACCCTAGATCAGCCTAAACTAGGGCAGACAATATCTTGCAAATCAACCATTGGATCGACTTGATTCCTTCACCAAAAACTGTAGCCTTCCACAGAGATTCAGGTTCTCCTACAGTGTAGTTCTGAGAGAGAGACTGATGGTCAACGTTGGTCAAACTTCTGATTTGCAGTTGCAGCCCTAAATTCTGCGTCCTTCCTTCCACATGTGTGAGAGAGAGCCTTTTCTACGCAAGAGAGAGAAGAGACTATTTTTTGTGCAGGAGAGAGAGAGAGATATGTGATGAGATGTGAGTGTTCAAATGAGGAGGAGACCTTTTATATTTATATGAAACTGTTGGGGTTGAATAGATGCAATTGTTGGGCTTCTGAGCCTACATGAGTTGCTAGTCAGCTTGATAATTATTCCATAATCAAAATAAATTCATATCTCCATAAATACTTATCGGAATCGGATGATCTTTAGATCAATCCTACACCTCTCAATGAGAGGAATCTAGTAAAAATATTATCAGCCATGAATAAGATGACCCACATGGAGTTTGGACCTAGTTTTCAATTTTAACACTCCCTCTCAACTAGGGAGAACTTCATCTGTAATTTGTCTGTCAGTCGCTACTATTCATCCATCAAATGCACTGCCCTGTACAGCTTGATCCCTGCTCTACTCTGCTCTGTTCTGCCTACTGTGCTCTATTCTTCTCTACCTTGTTCTGATATGCTCTTCTCTGCTCAGTTTTGCTCTAATATGCTTTGTCCGAATTATGAAGACTAAGAAATGATCGAGGATGTATCATACTGTCCTCCATTGACCCGAAGTCAGTCTTAGAGTGTGTATCACTGGTCCCAGAGTAGTCCTCAACCAACATGAAGTTAGTGTCGTAGTGGGTACAACTCCTACCACTGGTCCTAGACTAGTATAATTGATCCTAGATCAATGAAGGTCTTCCTAGCATAGGGAGTACGGTAGATACAACGATACATCCATTGGTACTACTATGGTCCCTATCCTCATTTCCTTACTCATTGATTAGATGAGAGGTACTTCCCATGAGTCCCAGACTACATGGGTAGGATACCTCTATAAGAGAAGTAATCAATCCTATCCACAGGAGAGCGAATCATCCTGTCCCACAAGAGAGCAAATCATCCTGTCCCACAAGAGAGTGAATCATCTTGTCCACAGGAGAGCAAATCATCTTGTCCACAGGAGAGCGAATCATCCTGTCCTCAATCACCATGGAGAACACATCATCTAGGCACATTGGATAACTAATCATCCTGTTCCATAGTCACCACGGGGTATTATAGGGGAAGGTTGAACCTTTTACCCTGTACCAAGTGCACCAACATGGGATAGTGAGTCACCCTGTGGTCATATGTCACTCCAAGAAGTACCTTGCCCCCCCGGAGCTCCTAGAGCTCAATACATCATACAAGACCCTCATCAAAGGGTCTTTGAATGACACCCAGTCATTCTCGGAAAGTTAGGAATTTTACCTTCCCTAGGGGCCTTGTCAGAATGTCAGCGACCAGTTAATCTGTACCGATATGTTGGAGCCTTATTGCTCCCCGCTGCACCATATCTCGAATATAGTGGTATCTGATATCGATATTCATGGAGCGATCATGAAATACAAGATTCTCTGACAAACGAATCCCACTCTGGTTATCACCTAGGATCACGATGGTATCCAATGTAAATCCAAATAGCTCATTGAAGAGCTTTCGCAACCAGACTACCTCACAGGAGGCCATGCTAGTAGCAATATACTCTACTTCGGCGGTGCTCAAAGCCACTGACTTTTGCTTCCTGCTCATCCAGGATATCGAAGCAGATCCCAAGGAGAAATAGCACCTGAAAGTTCTCTTACGGTCCACCACATTGCCTGCCCAATCAACATCAGTGTATCCAAGTAGTCTCACATCTCTGACAGTGTATCTTAACCCATAAGTAATTGTGCCACGAAGATATCTTAACAGATTCTTGGCACCAATCTAATGTATGTGGTGAGGTTCAACCATATGTTGACTTAATGTGTTGACTGCAAAGCATATATCTGGGCGGGAGTTCACTAAGAACATTAATGCTCTGACAAGTTGCCAATACTTGGTTGCATTTCATAAAACATGTCCAGCAGCACTATCGATTAACTTCTTGAAGTCAAGCTCCATCGGGGTAGTTATAGGCTTGCATTCTACCATACTAAATCTTTCCAATATCTTCACAACATATTTTCCTTGAGATAGGAAAATTTCCCCTGGCTTCTGCCACACTTCAAGTCCTATGAAGTAGTGCATTAGTCCAAGGTCTTTCATTTCAAATTCAGAAGCCAACTCACTCTTACATTTGTGAATGAGAGGGTTTGCACTTGTTAGGAAGAGGTCATCAACATATAGCACCAATATGAGAGTTTCGTCATCTTCAACCTTAAAGTAAAGGTTAGGATTGGCTTCACTCCTAGTGAATCCCAGCTTCATCAAGTAGCTATTGATCCTCTCGTACATTGCTCGGGGTGCTTGCTTCAACCCATAGAGGGCCTTGTTCAACCTACACACTTGAGATTTTTGATCATGAATCTCAAATCCTTCAGGTTGCTCCATGTAGACCTCTTCTTTAATTGAACCATGCAGGAACGTGGTCTTTACATCCATTTGATGTAGATTCCATCCTTGTGTAGCCACAAGGGATATGATCAAGCGAATGTTGGCATATCTAGCAACAGGAGAAAATATATCATCATAGTCTAAACCTTCCTACTGGGAGAAGCCATGGGCGACAAAACGAGCCTTACACTTTTCCGTACTTCCATTAGCTACATGCTTTATCTTGTAAAGCCATTTAGAAGTGACGACTGTCTTGTCCAGGGGTTTGGGAACTACTTCCTAGACATCATTCTTCATAATAGATTCATATTCTTCGGTCATAGCATCCTTCCATACTTGATGCTTGACAACATCAAAGAATGATGAAGGCTCATTTTGTATGATCGTGCTCATGATGGTCAGGTATCCCTGATACCCGTTTGGTTTCTTACTTTCACAGAAGGTTCCTCGGGGTGCAGTGTGTCCTTCAACATCTTCAAGTGTCCCCCTAAGCCATGAGGGCCTCTTCCTAGAAGAGGAGGGCTCAGGTGGAGGAAGATCGATAGGATCCATGGGTTCTTCCACATCAGGCATTGTCTCATCATCCTTTTCTTTTGGTTCCCAGGTGTCAACTTCTTGAGAGTTCCTCAAAGTAGGAAGATTTTCCACCTTGTTGAGAGCCATATCTTCATCAAAGGTGACATCATGACTAATCATGACTTCCCTTTGACCAGCTACATAGATTCTATAACCCTTAGTATTTTCACTATAGCCCATGAAGATTCATTTCTTTCCAGATGCACTCAATTTGTTCCTTTTCTCTTTCGACACATGAAAATATATAGGGCTTCCAAAAATTCTAAAATGATATACGTCAAGTTTCTTACTGGTGAACATTTCTTCAGGAGTCTTGGAAGTCAATGCTTGATGGGGGCATCTGTTTTGTACATATACAACATTTTTTGCAGCTTCGGCCCATAGAAACTTCAAAATTCATTGATCATGGATCATAGCATGCATAGCTTCCACAATCGTACGGTTCTTCCTTTCTGCCACACCATTCTGTTCAGGAGTGTATGGAGTAGTAGTCTCCCTCTTAATGCCAACCTCTTTACAAAAGTTATGAAAATCATTAGATTCATATTCAGTCCCATTATCAGTCCTTAAGATCTTGATCTTCTTTTTAGTTTACTTCTCGATCAAGGCTTTGAAGTGTCGAAACTAGGAGAACACTTCATCCTTCTTTTTCAAGAAGTATATCCAAGTCTTGCGAGAATAGTCATCTGTAAAAGTGAGGTAATATGAATATCCTCCCAAGGAGTTCACAGGCATCATACCAGATATGTCTGGGTGAACTAATTGCAATATATCAGAGGTCTTGCTTTAGCTTGAGGGGAATGGTCCCCTTTTTAGCTTTCCTTCAATACATTCAGGACATACACCTTCTTGCTCTAATCTGAACTCGGGCATCCCAGACACCATTTTTCTTACATCAGGTAGAGCTTGATAATGAAGGTGAGAAAACCTTCAATTCCATAGTTTGGACTGAAAAGACGTGTCTTAAGACACGACACCTAGTAGACTTCCTCCGACCTGATATAATGAATCAACTCGAAACCCAAGAGTGAAGGCATCTTTAATATTGTTTTTCCATGCACGTACCTTGCCATCGCTGAAGGACACCTTGTAGCCTTTGTCTTCCATTTCCGAAATGGACACCAGGTTCCTTTTGAGATCATGTACATATAATACATCCTGTAAGTGGATTGTATTACCTTGATTCAATTTAAGATAGACATTGCCTACACCTTTCACAAGATATTTCATATTATCTCCAAGCACAATTTCAAGGTTGGTTTCTTTCTCTATCAGATTATGGAGAACTTCTTTGTAACCAGTGAAGTGTCTTGAGGCACCACTATCAATAAGCCAATTTCCGAGTGAGTCTGGAGGAGCAGAGGTAGACAAAGCAACTAGTGATAATATTCATCTTGCTTATTATCAATAGTGTTAGATTCATACTTTGAATTTCTTGCCTTCTTGAATGATTGTCCTTTTCCTTGATTCCCAACACTCCTTTTACCATGGCCATTTGACCTGCCATTTCTTTGATTTCCTTGAGAGGGATTTTGATCATCATCCTTGTGTGAGTCCTTTATTTCAGGGCACTCCCTTGCATAGTGACCTGCTTTATCAGAAATGTAACATCATCCTTTTCTTCCACCCTTAGGTCCATCCTTTCTTTTTTATTTAGTCCCGGAATTTTTTATTTTCTTAGCATGAGAAGAAAAGACAGCAGGAGGACCTTTAGGTGTTTCTTGCTCTTCTATCGTTGTTTCTTCTTGAAGGCATCTTGCCATTAATTCCTCGAATCCAATAATTATGTTATTGTTGAGAAGAGTAGTCATGAACACGTACCATTCAGATGGTGATCCTCCAAGAGTTGTGAGTGCCATTTCCCTATCAGTAATTATCTCCCCGATAGATAGGAGATCATTCTTGATCTCGGTGATTCTTAAGAAGTATGCTTGCATACTCTCATATTTTCCCTTCTTAATTTCCTTCCGCTTATTTCTAAGAAACAAGACTTGATTTGCATCATCAACTTTAAATAAACTCACCAGTCTATTGTAGATTTCCTTGGAGGTGTTCAAGTCAGAGATGTAGGCCACCAAGTGTTTGTTGATAAAGTCCCAGATGATCTTCTTAGTTTTTATTTTCCCCTTGGTCCATTTGTTCCTCACAACAGCAGATGCATTTGATGGAGGCTCGATTCCACCTCTTACATGGTCCAACACTTCTTGTTCTTCTAATGTTAGATCAAGAGACATCTTCCATCCGTGGTAGTAGAATTTCTCACGAACCTTATCTTCAGTAGGGAATTGTGTTGAGGACCCCATGAGTTCTTTTAGATAGTCTTGCCAACCTTCTCCGGTGATTTCTCTTGCTCTTGCTTGGGCTTTGTCTTCACCTCAGCTTTGATACCATGTTAAGTTATGGTATGTTCTATGCTTAGAGCAGTTTACTTCTTTTTATTATTATTATCCATAGATTAACAATCACATGTACATTAAGTAAAGTGCAGATAGAAGATTAAACGATCGACATAAAACAAGCCAAGACAAGAGACACAAGATGTGGCGGCTAGCCAGGGACAAACCCCAATATGGGGAAACCCTTTGATCAAATCTTCTTTTATCTTCAATAATTCAGCAGAGAGAAATAGTTCATAAATCTAATTTACATCAGCAACAACAAACCCTAGATTAGCCCTAAACTAGGGTAGAGAATATCTTGCAAACCGACCATCGGATCAGCTTGATTCCTTCACCAAAAATGCGGTCTTCCACAGAGAGTCAAGTTCACCTACAGCATAGTTCTAAGAGAGAGACTGATGGATAATGCTCGTCAAACTTCCGATCTGCAGTTGGTTTGATTCCTTCCTTCCACATGTGTGAGAGAGGGCCTTTTCTATGCAAGAGAGAGAAGAGACTCTTTTCTGCGCAGGAGAGAGAGAGATGTGATGAGATGTGAGTGTCCAAATGAGGATGAGACCTTCTATATTTATATGAAATTGTTGTGGTTGAATAGATGCGAATGTTGGGCTTCTGAGCCTACATGAGTTGCTGGTCGACTTGATAATTATTCCATAATCAAAATAAATTCATATCTCAATAAATACTTATCAGAATTAGATGATATTTAGATCAATCCTACGCCTCTTGACAAGAGGAATCTAGTAAAAATATTATCAGCCATGAATAAAATGACCCACATGGAGTTTTTCCCTAGTTGCCAATTTTAACACGAATTGACATACTTTTTTGGGCTTTAGATTTCTAAGCAGGATAAAGAAATATTCATATATCAAACCAAGTACATCAAAGAAATGCTCAAGAAATTCTAGATGGAAGATTGCAAGTTAGTGCTTACCCCCATGGTAACATGTTTCAAGTTAAGCTTAGAAAATTTGTCAAAGGATGTGGACCAAAGGTTGCATAGATCCATGATTGGTAGTCTCCTATATGAGACAACCTCTTGACCTAATGTGATGAAGACAGTTGGAAAAGTAGCAAGATTCCAAGCAGCACCAAAATAATCTCATATTATTGCTGTGAAAAGAATTCTTCGATATCTTAAGGGTACAACAGAATATGTTCTATGTATCCCAAAGGAAATGATTTGGTCATCCAAGCTTGTACAGATGCAACTTGGTCAAGAAGTGTTGATTATTCTAAGGGTACTAGTGGAGCAACATTCTATCTAGGTGGTTGTCTTATTTCATGGTTAAGTAAAAATAAATCTTCAATCTTGTTATCCACAATAGAAGCAGAATATATCAGCACAACAACTTGTGGTACACAAGCTCTCTGGATGAAGCAAACTTTGCAAGATCTTCAAGTCAAGTTTGGTGAGCCTATTCCCATATTTTGCAATAACACTAGTGCCATCAGTATCTTCAAGAATCTTGTGATGCTTTCTGAAATGAAGCACATTCCGATTAAATGTCATTTTGTTAGAGAGTATGTCGTTGAAAGGAATATCAAGCTTGAATATGTTGGCACAAAAGAACAAATTGATGACATCTTTACCAAACCATTACCTTGTGAAGCATTTGAGTATCTTCACCAAATGCTTGGGATTCTCCCAAGTTTTCATTAGACTCTTTCTCTTATCGACTCGAGTAGAAATGGGGAGTGGAGGTGTGTACATGTCGACAGGATGGCTGCTTATCAGGGGGAGTTACCCTTTTCTATTGATGAAAAGGAGGGAGAGAAGGCAGTAGGAAGAGGTTTCATCATGTCAAGGGGAGTACTTGTGTTGACATCAATGCCAAAGGGGGATATTGTTGATCAGTGGTTGTCATTGATGTCAATCGAAGCATCACCAAGGGCTACCCTGATCTTGCAAGGAAATTTTGACTTGACAACTCATAGTATTTCGCATCAAAGATATTCTCAATGGATTCTACTCATTGTGATGTTTCTGTTGATATATGGTATGCCTCCCAGTTCTTCACGGTTTTAGAGTTATTTGAGTTATAAGTTAGTAACCCCAGTTAGTGGGCTAAAACCCTATGGGGTTGTGGCATGACACTCATTATTGGTTGTGGTCATTGAATAGTCAATGATTAATAATATTTTTTTGCTCCTAAAATTCCTCCAACGTTCACTTGTTGAGAACCCTCTCAACTCAAGACATTCATATAAATAATGACCCTCATATCCTCCTCTTGTAGGGATTTTGTGGCTTCAAACAGATCATCGTTGAATGTTCTCTATAAGATTTTTTCTGTGAATATTCAGAATCTAAAATTAAAACAAATTTGAGCCAAAATCTTGATGAACTGTGTGACCAAATTTTAGATCTTGGTTTTCTATATTGTCAGATATATGATCTTAGGAAGTTAGGATTTTGCAGGCTCCTGAATTCCATGTCAAACATGTGAAGCTGGGGAAATCGTCATAAATATCTCTCTGAGCATTGGATTCAAATTTCATAAATTGTCACAGAAAGAGGATGAACTATAGTTTCTTGAGTAGCATTTTCAAGGCCGAAGGTCACAACATGGACATGTGGCACTTCGTACAAATTTTCTCTACGGAACTAGGCTATAATCAGGTCATCATGGGAGGTTGGGCATAACTCTTTCTTGAAGAATCTAATCTTCCTCAGACCTATGGGATTGCAAAGAGGACTCGGATGGATATCACAGGAAGAAATTTTATACCCTGTAGATCCGAAATTACATAGATACAACAGATTCAATAACAAGCTCCTAGAAGGAAAGAAAAAACATGCATTCAAGGATCACTGCAGTAAGGACCACTCATCAAAAATCAAGGGTAAGTTTCCTACAACAAGGTATGTATGATTAATGTTTACATTTGAATTTTGAGTATCATATATAACGTATTTTTTGCAAGACAATGTAAGTATATATAGTGTCTCGGTTATATCTCCATGTCTCTATATGTCACAATTAGTTTTTCAGATGTCCTATTCTTGATACTACACATTTGATGCTACACCAAGTCTACTAAATCTATATGATGTTGTAAGTTCATGTTACTTGTCTTGTCATAGTTGATAGAATGGTCTTTGTTGTTTTACCTAGAATTTGGTTGATCACAAGTCTAGGGTTTGTCATCAGTTTTTATTGTACATATCTCTAGGTCAGTTTTGGATATAGTCTTGCATAGAGTCCAGACCTATATCAAGAGTGGGAGTATTTGCAACTATTAAGTTATGGTATGTTCTATGCTTAGACCAATTTACGTTTCTTTTTTATTATTATTCATAGATTAGAAATCACATGTGCATAAGTAAAGTGCAGATAGAACATTAAACAATCAACAGGAAACAAGCCAAGACAAGAGACACAAGCTATGGCGGCTAGCCAGGGACAAACCCCACAATGTGTGGGGAAACACTTTGATCAAATCTTCTTTTATCTTCAATAATTTAGCAGAGAGAAATAGTACAATAAATCTGATTTATATCAGCAGTAGCAAACCCTAGATCTGCAGCACCAGCATTAGCTGCTTCATCATCAAAACTAAGGCAAACAATATCTCGCAAGCCGATCGTCGGATAGGCTTGATTCCACCACCAAAAGTTGCAGCCTTAAAAGGAGGTTTAGATGACGAGATCTTCTAGTCCACGTAGGCTAAAGTTCACTTCTGCAGTTGCAGCTTCAGTTTTAGCAGCTTCCTTCAAATTAGGGCAGTCAATATCTCGCAAACCATTTGTCGGATCGACTTGATTCCACCACCAAAAGTTGCAGCCTTTAGAGGAGGTTTAGATGAACCTATAAGGCAGATCAAAAGAGGAGGTTTGATGGTCCACATTGGTCAAAGTTTGGATCTGTAGTTGAAGCTTCAGTTTCAGCAGCTTCCTTCAAACTAGGGCAGCCGATATCTCGCAAACCGTCCATCGGATCGACTTGATTCCACCACCAAAAGTTGCAGCATTTAAAGGAGGATCAGATGAACCTACAATGAAGATCAAAAGAGGAGGTTTTATGGTCCACGCTGGTAAAATTTTGGATCTGCATTTGTAGCTTGAGTTTTAGTAGCTTCCAGCTTCACATGTGTGAGAGAGAGACCCTTTTCTGCGCAATAGAGAAGAGACTCTTTTCTGTGTAGTAGAGAGAGAGAGAGATGTGCTGAGATGAGTGAGTGCAAATGAGGAAAATTCCTCCTGTATTTATACACAACTGTTGATGTTTGAATAGATGCGGCTGTTGGGCTTCTAAGCCTACATGAGTTGTAGGTCGGCTTGATAATAAATCCAAAATCAAAATAAATTCATATCTCCAAGAATATTTATTGGAATCGGATGATCTTTAGATCAATCCTACACCTCGCGACGAGCGGAATCTAATGAAAATATTATCATCCATGAATGAGATGGCCCACATGAATTTTGGCCCTAGTTTCCAATTTTAACACTCCCTCTCAACTAGTGAGAACTTCATCTACAATCTGTCTGTCGGTCGCTACTATTCATGCATCAAATGCACTACCCTGTACAGCCTGACCCTTTCCCTGATTTGATCTATTCTGCCTATTTTGTTTTGTCTTGTTCTGCCCTGTACTGATCTATATGGCTTTGCTTTGTTATGCTCTACTTTGCTTTGTTCTATTCTACTTTTCTTTTGTACGAATTATGAAGAAGAAAATGATCGAGGATGTATCATATTGACTCAAATTCAGTCTCAGAGTATGTACCACTAGTCCCAAACTAGTCTCAACCAACCCGAAGTCAGTGTCATAGTGAGTACAACTCCTACCACTAGTCCGAGACCAGTAACATCAATCCCAGATAAATGGAGGTCATCCTAGTGTAGGGAGTACGGTAGATACAACAATGCGTCCATTAGTACTACTATGGTCCCTAACTTCATTTCCTTGCTCATTGATTAGATGAGAGGTACCCCATGAGTCCCAGACAACATGGGTAGGATTCCTTGACAGGAGAACTAATCAACCCTGTCCTCATAGGAGAACACATTAATCCAGCTACAATCGCCATGGGGAAGACATCAATCCAGGCCTCATAGGAGAACACATTAATCTTGCTACAATCACCATGGGGAACACATCAATCCAGGCCTCACAAGAGAACACATCAATCTTGCTACAATGTCCATGGAGAATAGATCAATCCAGGCCTCATAGGAGAACACATCAATCCTGCTAGAATCACCATGGAGAACACATAAATTCAGGCCTCACAGGAGAACACATCAATCCTGCTACAATCACCATCGAGAACACGTCAATCTAGGCCTCACAGGAGAACTAATCATCCTGCTACACAGGAGAGCAAATCATCCTATTCCACAAGAGAGTGAATCATCTTGTCCCACAAGAGAGTGAGTCATCTTATTCCAGTGCACACCACCAGGGGAGGGTGAGTCACCCTGTGGTTGTATGTTGCTCCAGTAAGAACCAAAAGCCCTCAGAGCTCCTAAAGCTCAATGTATGCAACATGCAGGACCCTTGTACAAGGGTTTCTTGACAACTCCAAGTCATTTGGGAAAATCATAGATTAGATCTTTCCTCGGGGCTTTGACAAGGTGTATCTACCTACACATCATCTTAATGCGATGGGTCCTCCTTGCTCATCGACTTACCATATGTCAAATGATGTCTATCTGCTGGTGTAGCATGTCCTTTAGCATCATCAAGTATCCCCCTAAGCCATGAAGGCCTCTTCCTAGAAGAGGAAGGCTTAGGTGGATATGGGTTCCTCCACATTAGGAATTGTTACATCATCTACCCATAGAAACTTCGGAAGTCTCTAGACAGCTTTCACAATCATACGGTTCTTCCTTTCCGCCACACCATTTTGCTCAGGAGTATGTGGAGTAGTAGTCTCCCTCTTAATGCCAGCCTCAGGTATGCCTAAGTGAACTAATCATAATATATCGGAGGTCTTTCTTTGGCTTGAGGGGAATGATCCCCTTTTGAGCTTTCCTTCAACACATACACCTTCTTTCTCTACTCGGAATTCAGGCATCCTTGTCACCATTTGTCTTACAACAGGCATAGCTTTATAATGAAGGTGGGAAAACCTTTGATGCCAAAGTTTGGACTAAAGAGATGTGTCATAAGACATGCCACCTAGCGGATTTCCATCGACCTGATATAATGAATCAACACGAAACCCAAGAGTAAAGGTATCTTTAACATTATTTTTCCATATACGTACCTTGCCATTGCTGAAGGTTACCATGTAGTCTTTTTCTTCCATTGCCGAGATTGACACCAGGTTCTTTTTGAGGTCAGGTGCATTTAATACATCCTGGAATTTCTAGCCTTCTTGAATGGTTGTCGTCTTCCTTGATTCCCAGCACTCCTCTTACCTCTGCTGTTAGATTTTCAATTCCTTTGATTACCATGAGAGGGATTTTGATCATCGTCTCTGTGGGAGTCCTTTCTATCAGGGCACTCCCTTGCATAGTGACTTGCTTTACCACAGATGTAACATCGTCCTTTTCTTCCACCCTTAGATTCAGCCTTTCTTTTTTATTTAGTCCCGAAATTATTTCTTTCCTTAGCATGAGAAGAAAAGGCAGTAGAAGGACCTTTAAGTATGGGCATTTCTTGCTCTTCTACCCTTGTTTCTTCTTGAATGCATCTAGCCATTAGTTCCTCGAAACCAGGAATTACATTATTATTCAGAAGAGTAGTCTTGAACACGTACCATTCAAATGGTAATCCTCCAAGAGTCATGAGTGCCATTTCCCTATTAGTAGTAGTCTCCCCAATAGATAGGAGATCGTTCGTGATCTCTGTGATACTTAAGAAGTATTCTTGCATACTCTCATCTTTACACTTCTTAATTTCCTTTAGCATATTTCTAAGAAATAAAACTTGATTTGCATCATTAACTTTAAATAAACTCACCGGTCTATCGTATATTTCCTTGGAGGTGTTCAAGTCGGAGATGTAGGCCACCAGGCGCTTGTCTATAGAGTCCCAAATGATCTTCTTTGTTTTGAATTCTCCATTTTCCCATTTTTTCTAGGCAGCAGCAGATGCATTTGATGGAGGCTCAACAATATTTCCTCTTACATGGTCTAGCACTCCTTGATCTTCTAGGGTTAGATCAATAGACATCTTCCATCCGTGATAGTCAGCTTTCTCACAAAGCTTGTCTTCGGCAAGAAAGAGTGTTGAGGACCCCATAGTTATTTTAGGATAGCCTTGCCAATCTTCTCTTTGGTGATTTCTCTTACTCTTGCTCGGGCTTTGTCTTCACCTCAACTGTGATACCATGTTAAGTTATGGTATGTTCTATGCTTAGAGAAATTTACTTTTCTTTCTTATTATTATTCATAGATTAGCAATCACATGTGCATAAGTGAAGTGCAGATAGAACATTAAACGATCAACAGAAAACAAGCCAAGACAAGAGACACAAGTTGTGGCAGCTATCCAGTGACAAACCCCACAATGTGTGGGGAACCCTTTGATCAAATCTTATTTTATCTTCAATAATTCAGCAGAGAGAAATAGTACAATAAATCTGATTTATATCAGCAGTAGTAAACCCTAGATTAGTAGCATCAACATTAGCAGCTTCATCATCAAAACTAGGGTAGATGATATATCGCAAACCGACTGCCGGATCGGCTTGATTCCACCACCAAAAGTTGTAGCTTTCAGAGGAGGTTCAGATGAACCTACAACATAGTTCAGATGAACCTACAACGTAGTTCAGATGAGGAGATCTTCTAGCCCACGCAAGTCAAACTTCACTTCTGCAGTTGCAGCTTCCGTTTCAACAGCTTCCTTCAAACTAGGGCAGTCGATATCTCGCAAACCATCTGTCGGATCGACTTGATTCCACCACCAAAAGTTGCAGCCTTCAGAGGAGGTTCAAATTTACCTACAATGCAGATTAGAAGAGGAGGTTTGATGGTCCATGCTAGTCAAAGTTTGGATCTATAGTTGCAGCTTTAGTTTCAGCAGCTTCCTTCAAACTAGGGCCGTCGATATTTTTACAAACCGCCTGTTGGATTGACTTGATTCCACCACCAAATGTTGCAGCGTTCAGAGGAGGTTCAGATGAACCTATAGTGTAGATCCGAAGAGGATGTTTGATGGTCCACGCTGGTTTGGATCCGCAGTTGCAACTTCAGTTTTAGCAGCTTCCGGCTTCACATGTGTGAGAGGGAGACCCTTTTTTGCGCAGTAGAGAAGAGACTCTTTTCTGTGCAGTAGAGAGAGAGATGTGATGAGATAAGTGAGTGAAAATGAGGAAAATTCCTCCTATATTTATACACATATGTTGATGTTCGAATAGATGCCACTGTTGGGCTTATTAGCCTACATGAGTTGTAGGTCGCCTTGATAATAATTCCATAATCAAAATAAATTCATATCTCCAAGAACACTTGTTGGAATCAGATGATCTTTAGATCAATCCTACACCTCTCAACGAGAGGAATCTAATGAACATATTATCAGCCATGAGTAATATGACCCACATGAAGTTTGGCCCTAGTTGCCAATTTTAAAAGCAACAAGTCAACCAAAAAGGTGACAATAAAACTTCAGGTACACATTGTAATTTTAATTTGTATTTATTCATTATTATGTGCTTACATGTGTTTTGTAGGTAGAGGTAAATTGAAGGGTATTTTTTTGTTTTCTTTTGGGATTGGTTTCACCGTGCAAATTTTGCAAGTAGATAGAAGAAGATTCAAGTACAACCTCAAGAAGGAATTCAAGAGTAGAAGTATCAAATCAAAGGAAGCATTGCAGCAGGACATCCTTTGAAGACATGACAACCATCTGTGTATTGTGAAGAAGTGTCAAGACCAAGAGTCATCATTGGAAGAGTCATTATTGTAAAAGAGTCAATCGGCCTAGAGTAAAAAATGCATTATTGGGAGGTATAGGAGTCTTTGTTCGGATGATGCCATGGTCGGGTTGCAGGTCATAGTGTGATTGGGTGTTTGGTCAAAATCGTTGTAAACCATATTGTGTCGTGGATCATTGTCCTTGGTACAAGAATCCACACTCTTGTCTCATTTTAGTCATTATAGGGTGGCAGGGAGGTGCTAGGCAGATGCATGAAGTCATCTATAGGTTGGAGCCCGTGAACAATTCAGGGTGGTAGGGTGGTGCTAGGGTGAGTTGTGGTTCACTGAGATGTTGGGGCATCCATTCAGTTGATTACTAAAGAAACCAAGGCATTAGGGCATCCTTCCAGTGGGAGATGGAGAATAATTCTTTTCTAGAATTCTAGGAAGTTGTTGCTTTCATTTCAGTTGGGGTTGAAGATTAAAGAATTTATTAGAAAAGCGTTCGGTGGTTTTTGATCCGGAGGGGGTTTTCCACCTAAAATTCTTATGTCTACTATGTTCTTTTATTCACTTTTATTACTACATAAACATTAATAATAATTCAATATTAACTAATGCTCTAAAAATATTTAAAAGTGCTAATTGCTAAGAAATATTGATTCACCCCCCGCTTTTAGTATTTCCAACAAAATTTGATGAGAGAAAGTGCGGTAGATGGTGTATGAAGAGTGTAGGAGGGTATATGAATTTCAATGAATTTATCCTTTGTCTTTTTTCCTTTTATGAGCTTAGTTGACCTATTTTGAATAGGGATGGGACCCACTTGTTCTTTTCCAAGATTGTCTTTGCATGTTTGAACCTTTCTCTTTTGAGATTTTTATTAGAATTATTACTTTTCGATGCCACAAAAAACTTGAAAACATCATTTAGAACCTTTTTACAAAATTTCCTCTTCCATTCGTGATGACCTAAGTGTGACATGACCTTTATTTGATTTTTGATGGTTTGACTCCATCATGACACCTAATGGATCATGAAACCATGAAGTTGACCATTAAACCTCTGAAATGACCTTTGACCATGCAATGATAACTGACATGATGATTCTATCCATGAGTCATGGCTCATGACCATCCATTATGGTAATACCAAAATGAATTTTTAAAGCCCTAATCATGATGGAAGAAGGAAAACACCTAAACAAGCTAAACTAGTGACTAAATTTTTATTTGAAAACCTATTGAGACATAAAAAATTGACCTTATAACTTCACCTAAGACATGAAAGAGACCATTTGATCACTGGTTTCTCCTAGAAACTAACATTGGCTCCATTAGGGATGGCGGCTCTGAAAGAGGTGTCAAGAACACCATAGACCAGGTCGCCTTATTTATTGGGCATACGATCATATGTACAAAGACTGACTTAATAAAATTAATGCAAATAGAGTTGACCTGACTGAGTTACAAACTAAAAACCTGAACTGTAGGCTAAATGCAAACTTTACTGGAAGATACTACTAAAATGGATGCTCAAAATTGAGCTTATTCATCACACCTACTCTAACTGTGTTAAAATTGGCAACTAGGGCCAAACTCCATATGGGTCATCTTATTTATGGCAGCTGATATTTTTCTTGGATCCCTCTCATCGAGAAGTGTAGGATTGATCTAAAGATCATCCGATTTTGATAAGTATTCATGGAGTTATGAATTTATTTGTGTTATAAGACAATTCATCAAGGTCGGCTAGCAACCAAATAAACCCCAACATGTGCTCAACATTTTAGTATATAAATAGAGGTGGCCTTCAAGTCATTTCAACACACACTTGGGATCTCTTCCTCCCTCTACTTGTCTTTGGGTTTTAGTAGGAGGAGAGATCTTAAGGGATAACGCTGCCCTAATTCAGAAGGTAGAAAGATGGAGTTGCTGGAAAATCTGAAACTGTCGGAAAAGATGGAAAAGACGATACTGTCGGAAAAGCTGGAAAAGCTGAAATTGACGGAAAAGCCGAAAACACCAAAATTGTTGGAATTGCTAGAAAAGCCAGAAAAGCCGAAACTGCTAGAAAAGCCAGAAAAAGCTGAAACCACTGGAAAAGCTAGAAAAGATGGAAAAGTTAGAACTATCGGAAAAGACAGAAAAGCCTGAACTGCCAGAAAAGCCGGAAAAGCCAGAAACGCTGGAACAGTCGAAAAAGCTAGAACTACTAGAAAATCCAGAAAAGTTAGAAAATCTGGAACTGCTGGAATCGCCGAGAACTACCCAAATTTCCAGGAATAGCCGGAACTGTAGAAACTGCCGGGAACAATGAAAATTGCTAGAACTGCCGGAAAAGCTGAAACTGCCGAAACTACTGGAATTTTTGGAACTGTCAGAAAAGTTAGAACTATCAGAAAATCCGGAAAAGCCAGAAAAGCTGGAACTGCCAGAAAATCCAGAAAAGCCGAAAAAGCTGGAACTTCCAGAAAAGTCGAAAAATCTGGAACTGCCAGAAAAGCCAGAACTGCTAGAAAAGCCGGAACTGTCGTAAAAGCCAAAACTGGTGAAAAAGTAGGAATTGCTGCAAAATTTGGAAAAGTCTAAAAAGCTAGAACTACTGGAATTACCGAGAACTGCTAGGAATAGCTAGAACTGCCAGAACTGTTGGGAACAACGAGAACTACCAGAACTGTTGGGAACTACTGGAATAGCCAAAGCATATTTCTTTGAAGGAGAGAAGCATGCAAGGGACAACTAACTAACATTGGGACAGTTGTATGGTACGTAGCAACAAATAAATCATGCTTGCAATGTTACAGCTAGCATGCAAGGGACAACTAGCATGCAACAACAAGCATGCTAAGGACAACAAGCATGCTGGGGACAACAAGCAAGCAAGGGATAACAAGCAAGCAAGGTGCAACCAACACATAGGTTAGGATTGCAACATGGTGCAGCAATGGCACGTAATGTAGTACAGTGATGGGTACAATCATGATTAATGAAGCGTGATGAGATGCAACATAGTGATGATGGGTGCAACATGGTGTAGCGCGGTGAGGTACAACATGATGACGAAATGCAACTCAACGATAGGTGAAGTCACCTTGGAGAATTAGTTGAAGTAACATGTCTTCAACTAATCTCATGTATCATATTCTTATAGATGATCTATGTTCTTATCTAGATAAGTCAAAGTGTTGACTTATGTTGTAAGCATACTATCTCTCTCTCTCTCTAATGAATTATTGAAGAACATATACGAAGAATTGATAAAGGGTTTCCCCACATTGGGGTTTTTCCCTGGCTAGCGCCACATCTTGTGTCCTCTTGTCTTGGCTTGTCTTAAGAGATTTATGTTTATGTTCTATTTGCAGTTTACTTTAATGCTGATGTGATTGCTAGTCTTGAAAAGATATGGAGCTAACTGTGAAAGTTGAAATAAATTGCTCTAAGCATAGAAAATACCTAAAATTAACATGGTATTAGAGCTAAGGTGAAGGAAATTCCCAAGCTAGAGTGAAAGAGCAACCATCGAAGACAGTTGGGAAAAAAAAGGATCAATGGATTCCTCATCCCTCTTCAAATTCACCAAGGGTGAAGTCGAAACAGAGAATATTATCAGAATGGCGTAGTGGAATATGGCCTACCTAAAGATCACTTCATTGGAAGACCAGATCTCAGAGTGGAAGGAAAGGAAGATAAATAGTTCGACCATTATGCGAAGGAGTGTTTGAATGACAGGGACACATCATTTGATGATGATAACAATCATTCCAGGGACATCTTCAATGATCAAAGGAATGACAGGTAATGCAGGTCATCAAGGAAATGGCCTACTCTTCAAAGAAAGCAAGGAACCCCAAGAACTTCATCGGATAGATGGGTGCACTCTCTAATTTGGTAGAGATGGAAACAATTGTGGGACTATACTTGGAGCTGATACCACCTATCCCGGAAAGGGTGTAGGGAATGTTAACCCTCAATTGAATGAGGCTAACATGATTCATTTACAAAATCTCGTTTATGTACCTGATCACAAGAAGAACCTGGTGTCCATCTTGGAAATGGAATTTAAAGGTTTTAGGGTTGCATTCATCGATGGAAAGGTACATGTTAAAAAAATAGAATTTTCAAAGATGCTTTTTCTCGTGGGTTCTAGGTTGGAAATTTGTATCAAGTTGCATGATGGTCCTTTGTGGATCATGTCAATTGAAATATCTCATCTATAACACTAGAGGTCTACCTATGGGGTCCTATCCGATGTGAGTCAGATGGTGATAAGGATGTTTGAATTCAATTAGAGCATGAAGGTACATGTCTGAGATGTACCAAAGGAAAATCTTATAAGGGGACCATTCCCCTCATGCAGCAGGTCCACAGGTTTGGAACAACCCAAGGAGTTTGAGATTCATGATCGAGAATCTCATGTATACAGGTGAAAGAAAGCCCTCTATGGCTTGAAGCAAAGCACCCCAGGCGTAGTATGAGAGGACTGGTAGCTATCTGATGAAGCTGAGATTCACTAGGAGTTAAACCGATCCAAACCATTACCTAAAGGTTGTGGATGATAGACCTCTCATACCAACACCTTATGAGGATGACCTATTTCTAACAAGTGTAGACCCTCTCATTTGCAGAAGTAAGAGGGAGTTGGATTCTGGATGTGGAATAATAAACTGAAAGCGTGTGACTACCTCGAGGATCTTAACTTTCAAAAGTTATATGGTAGTGATGTTGGACCAAATTTGGGAAATTCTTTTGAGTTTCAGAAACTCATTCGAGTTGATGTTCTTGGTGAACTTCCCTTTCGGACATATGTTTTTTAGTTAGCATGGTGAGCCCATATTTGGTTGATCCTCATTAGATTGGTGCCAAGAATATTTTGAGATATATTCAGGGCACAATCTCTCATGGATTGAGATACACTACCAGAAATATGAAACTACATGATTATTCGAATGCTAATTGGGTAGGCAGTGTGGAGGATCACTAGAGCACTTCCCAGTGTTGGTTCTCTTTGGATTCTGCTTCGATGTCATGGATGAGTAGGAAGCAGAAGTCGGTTGCCATAAGCACTGTCGAGACTGAATACATAACTATGAGTATGATCATGTGTGAAGCTACATGGTTGTAGAAGCTCTTAAGTGAGTTGTTTGTACACATGATGAATACCACCGTGATTCTCTGTGACAACCAGAGGTGGGATTCGATTATTGAGGAATCTCGTATTTGATGATTGATCTAATAGATAGACATTAGATACTTCCTTATCTGGGACTCCATCACATTGAGACTAATGTACATGTCGTAGATATTTTGTCAAAACCCCGGGGAAAGGTCAAATCTGTGACTTTCATGAATGACTCAGAGTTGTTGAGAGAACTTCTTATAAGGGTCCTGCATGTTGCATGCATTGAGCTCTAGGAGCTCTGGGGGGCTTGGGTTATTTATTGGAGAAACATACAACCATAGGGCAACTCACCCTCCCCTGGTGGTGCACTATGTACATGATGACAGGTTCAACCTTCCCCCGTGATACCCTGTGGTGACTGTGGAATAGGATGATTAGTTCTCCTGTGGGCTGGGATGATTAGTTCTCCTGTGGAAACTATGGAACAAGATGATTAGTTCTCCTATGGGTTGGGATGATTAGTTCTCTCGTGGAAACTATGGAATAGGATAATTAGTTCTCCTGTGGGCCGGGATGATTAGTTCTCTCATGGCAACTGTGGAATATGATGATTATTTCTCCTGTAGGCCAGGATGATTAGTACTCCATGGCATCCACTGGATAAGATGATTTGTTCTCCTATGGATAGGATGATTAGTTCTCCTATCAAGGCATCTTACCCATGTAGTCTAGGACTCATGGGAAGTACCTCTCATCTAATCAATAAGCAGGGAAATGAGGATAGGGACCATAGTAGTTCTATTGATGGACACATTGTTGTATCTACCGTACTCCCTATGCTAGGATGACCTCCATTGTTTTGGGTTAAATGAAATTGATCTGGGATTAGTATGAGTGGTTTGAGATACTCTCTTGTGACATTGATATGGGATCAATGAAATTGATCTAGGATCAGTATGAGTGTTTTGAGACATTCTCTTGTGACATTGATCTAGGATCAATGAAACTGATCTGGGATCAGTATGAGTGGTTTGAGACACTCTCTTGTGATATTCATTTGGGATCAATGATACTGACTTTAGGTCAGTAAGAGTGATGTGACACACTCTCTTCATATGAAACTGAGTTCAGGTCAGTAGAGAATGGTATGAGACATTCTCGATCAATTCTTCTTCTTCATGGTTCAGCAGAGTAGAGCAGAGCAAAGCAGAGCTCAGCAGAACAAAACTCAGCAGATCAGAGCGGAGTAGAGTAGTGTAGGGCACTGATGGCAGAGATAGTACAGTCGGACATATGGATCAGTGAATGGAGTTCTCCCTAGTTGAGAGGGAGTGTTAAAATTGGCAACTAGGGCCAAACTCCATGTGTTTCATCTTATTTATGGTAGCTGATATTTTTCTTGGATCCCTCTAATCAGGAGGTGTAGGATTGATCTAAAGATCATTCGATTTTGATAAGTATTCATGGAGTTCTGAATTTATTTGTGTTATGAGACAATTCCTCAAGGTCGGCCAGCAACCAAATAAACCCCACATGTGCTCAATGTTTTAGTATAAATAGATGTGGCCTTCAAGTCATTTCAACACACACTTAGGATCCCTTCCTCTCTCTACCTGTCTTTGGGTTCTAGTAGGAGGAGAGATCTTAAGGGATAACGCTGCCCTGATCTAGAGGGCAGAAAGCTGGAATTGCTGGAAAAGCTGAAACTGCCAGAAAATCCAAAAAAGCTGGAAAAGCCAGAAAAGCCGGAACTGCAGGAAAATATGGAAAAGTCGAAAACGCTAGAACTGCTGGAAAGGCTAGAAAAGTTGGAAATGCTGAAAGAGCCGGAACTGCTGGAAAAGCCAGAAAAGCTAGAATTGTCAGAACTGCCAGGAACACCCAGAATTGCTGGGAATAGCCAAAACTGTGACAACTACTGGGAACTGCTGGAAAAGCCAAAAAAGATGGAACTGCCAAAAAAGCTGGAATTGCTGGGAAATCTAGAAAAGTCAGAAAATCCGGAACTATCAGAATTACCTAGAACTGTTGTAATAGCTAGCAACAGGTGGAATTGCTGAAACTGTTGGGAACAACTAGAATTTCTAGAATTGTCGGAAAATCTGAAACTGCCGAAATTATCGACACTGCTAGAACTATCAGAAAAGCCAGAATTTTTGAAAAAGATGGAACTTCCAGAAAAGCCAGAAAAGCTAGAACTGCTGGAAAAGTTGGAAAAGTTGAAAAAGCTGGAACTTCCAGAAAAGCCAGAAAAGCCATAAAATCTAGAAGTGCCAGAAAAGCTGGAACTACTAGAAAAGCTGAAAAAGCTGGAAAAGCTAGAATTGTCAGAACTGCTGGGAACAACCAGGAATAGCCATAACTGCCAGAACTATCAAGAACTATTAGAGCAGTTGGAGCATCTGTCTCTGAAGGAGAGTAGCATGCAAGGGACAACTAACTAACATTGGGACAGTTGTATGGTACTTAGCAGCAAATACAGCAAGCATGCAATGTTACAACTAGCATGCAAGAGACAACTAGCATGCAAGGGACAACTAGCATGCAACAACAAGCATGCTATGGACAACAAGCATGTTAGGGACAACAACCAAGCAAGGTGCAACCAACACATAGGTCAGGATGGCAACATGGTGCGACAATGACACATAATGCAGTACAATGATGGGTACAGTCATGATTAATGAAGTGGGATGAGATGCAGCATAGTGATGATGGGTGCAACATGGTGCAACGCAGTGAGGTGTAGCATGATGATGAAATGTAGCTCAATGATAGGTGAAGGAGTCACCTTGGAGAATCAGTTGAAGCAATATGTCTTCAACTGATCTCATGTATCATCTTCTTAGAGGTGATCTATGCTCTTATGTAGATAATTCAAAAGTGTTGACTTCTGTTGTAAACATAATATCTCTCTCTCTCTACTGAACTATTGAAGAACATATAAGAAGAATTAATCAAGGGTTTCCCCATATTGGTGTTTTTCCCTGGCTAGTGCCACATCTTGTGTCCTCTTGTCTTGGCTTGTCTTCTACGATTTATGTTTATGTTCTATCAATAGTTTACTTTAATGCTAATGTGATTGCTAATTTGGAAAAGATATGGAGCTAACCGTGAAAATTGAAATAAATTCCTGTAAGCATAGAACATTCCTAAAATTAACAAATTGATCCATACATCACTTGATCAAGTGAAATGGGACAGCTAATGCAACTACGTAATAATTTTGTCTGCTAGTTGAATTCTCTGCAAATGCTTGATGATGAGCACAAAGGGAAAACTACTGGAAGTCCATGAAAACTTGTAAACAAATTTAATCTTAATGAAATTGCAAAGCGTGATCCCACCAACGGACCTCAAGAATGCTGCAAAAGGATCTTCATAGGAATACATATTGATTTCCAACCCATCTAATACATTATTGCTCCTCTCTAGGTAGTCTTCATACCTTGATTTTAAATTCTTCCCAACATCCGTGTTTTCGTGAAGTTTTAACTTAAAACAGTCACAATAAAGCTATAAGATTTCATGTGACCTTTGTGATAAATGTGATGAGACGACTGATGTACAATACATTAAAACTATATGCCAAACTAAATCATTATCAACCGTATCTTCGAACTAACAGCTAGCCAAAGGATGAGAACTTTGAACACAAAGATCATTTATATAATTGCCTACTGGATCATTGAAAATATGAGAAATATTTTGTAACCCGTTGTGGATTATTTCTGATGAAACTACATGACCTTGTATAAACTCTTCATGTTGCGCACTTTCAACTGCATTGTCCTCAAACATAATGTTACTTGGTAATTGTAATTGTGGACTAAAAAAAGGTTTTATTATTACAAACAACATTCTCAACAGCTTTAGGAGAAGGTTGCCAACTCCTATCAACTTTCTTATTTGCTTCCTTGGCATCCTTATAGTTTACTCTTATTATTTCGAACGAAGAGAAACACAAAGGTAAGGAATCCTGGTCAAGAATTTTATGGTCTTCTCTATGCTTCGTATAAAAACTGAAAGATTGCTTAATTAAAACTTCATGACCCTTGTTTTAAGTTTCATAAAAAACTAAAGGAGGATCACTAGGACTGCAAAACCCATCCAAATAATTAGATATCAAATCATTCAAAATCAAAGAAGGTTGTTTCCATTTTATACTAGCTTTATATTGCTTCTCTACTTTGGTGAATTTACAATTTTCCTTTATCAATTCAAATACAACATCACATAAAGGTAAAGAGTTACCATCATCCATTCCATCACTCTCTTTGTGTTCACTTTCCAAGCTATAAAATTGCTTACCTGATTTAGAACTTTCATCAAACTCCTCCTCTCTGTCATAAACCACATGTGCAAGTTTACTGTCTTCCTTAAAGTGTTGAAAGAATTCTGTTGGTTTCTCATCAAAATCATCATCATATTCATCTTACTTAGGAAAATAAGATTCAGGAGAAACGTCATCAAACATGAACATTTATAAACAAGACTTTTTTTCTTCACGCTGATCTATAAATCCAGTTTCACGACTGTCCTCAAGCGAATACATAAAATTATCAATTTCTATCTCACGGCAACATGAGTCAACAATGAAATAATTTAGGCTAGCAACTTCTTATTCTTCCACAAAATTTGTTTGAGTATGAGATCTTATTTTATGTTTTTCAAAAATAAGTTTATTTTGCAGCATGAAATTTTCTATCAATATTCCCATGGTTCTTATTACTATGTCTAACTAATGATCCGAAAATGGAGGAATCTCCTCTTTTATTCCATCCTTCCTTTCAGCTTTAATACTTTCCCTTTTTATCATCAAATTGGCTTCCACATCATCCACGACTTTCTACATGTCCTCCAAAGTAGTAAGGTTCCTTTCTCTAAGCTGATAAGCAATCTCATCTTTAAAACCATCCAGAAAATGCAGCATAGCTAAACCCGGGGGAGGCTTTATATATGCAGGTATGGTATTGTAAAGTTCGTTGAAAAGTGTAGAAAATTCCTGGACTGATTCATCAAATTGTCTCTTTAGGTTATTGTATTCGTCCATGATCTAGAAAACGTTCACCTTGAGCTCCCATTTGCTGAGGAGAACATGTTCAAACTGCTACAAAGAGGAAATACTTGCAGGTTCCAGAGTTTTATACCATGTCTTGACTTCTCCCATAAATATTTGAGAAAACAACCTTAATTTCACATCCTCATAATCAAGCTCTTCTAAATCCATAAAATCAACAACTCTATTTACATGCTTCTTGGCTATAATCGTACCTATATCATCAAATTTTGGCAATGTATGAGAATAAATTTTTGATAACTCATGTAAAGGGGTTGAAAATTTTAATGGAGCATACTGAGAAACAAACATGTTTGTTGTTTGAGAGGAAACTATCTTGTTTAGGGGTACTATTACAACCAAGAGATGTACTTGTGCTTTCAATAGGATGACATACAATTGTTAAAGGGGACTTACATACTTTTTTGTAGTTCATGGAATTAAACAGATAAGAAAAAATCTCTTTAATGTACTCATGAAAAAATAAGAGGCACTTGATAAAATAGAAAATTATATCTTGCAAAGAATTCAAGTTTAAAGACCTGAATCTCACACTATGTTTTCCCATCCTTCTTTGATGAAGTTTTTCCTTTTGCAAATATGTTTTGAGAACTTGGAGTCACGAGGTGAATATTTCAACTATGCCTAATTGTTGTTGACCATCAAAAATCAGATCTAATCATTGTCGTTCACACCCAGGGAAAACACTATCTTTCATTCCCCGACAATGAAGCCAAAAATGTTATCCTCCACAATATCCCAAGGTTGAGAAGGCAGATTGAAGGAGTTAACCTCAAACCAAGATTTTAGTTTGGTATCTAGCCCTACCAAATCAAAGAGGCTTTCTCTATGAAATCACAGTCAAATGTTGACTGGAATGTAAATGAATATTCGGTTAGGTATGCTAGGCTCACATAGGTTTTGAGTCTTTAGGGTTTTGATGTTGGATTAGGGATGAAAATTTGGTAGCTAGGTCAAAGTATCAAAGGGTTACAACAAAAAATATATAAAGGAGCAAGGTAGCAATACTTTTGTGATGACTTTAGGGTTTTTATCATTGTAGTGTAGGGTTTAAAAGACTAAAAAGGTGTTAGTGAGCATGTGCAGCATGAATTCATTAATTAAGAAGGAAAATTACACAAAATGATATTCCCATCTAAATAGAGATTTAATGAAAGGAATTCTGTTTATAACCTTTAAGGACAATCATTAAAGAAATAAGATATGGAAAAGAGAGATGTATATCATTCATAAAAAACGATAACAGAGAAAATACATCATCACAAACTCATTGCACATGAATTCCTAGATAATAGCCACAAATGCTCCTTTGATTTCCTGAATAAAGAGTTGAAATACAAGCTACAAGTGTTCCCACCGTTGATGTCCAACCTGTTCTATGTTTTAAAAATAGATACATATAGACAAAAACCATTTTCCCCTCTCTCAGAGTTGAATTCTTTAGTTTAGGAACTGATTACAAGATGTTTTCAACAAAACCCTAATGTCTACGGAGGTTAAAACAAATCCTGCATTTAAACTTTAACTAAACTGCCTGCATAAATGTGGTCTAAGTTTACATAAAAAAACTTAACAAGTTTATTTACCCTTAAATACATCACTATTACATCTAGGAAAAGTAATTACATCACGATAATTCCAATCTAGGTGATAAAACTGAGAAAAAGTGTCTTCAAGCAAAAGCGCAATGAATTCAGGCAAAAGCACAACATGCTAAGAGAAAGCACAATGAATTTGGGAAAATTGACTTTTGGAGGCCTAATCGAGGTCCAAATCAGGATCTTGATGGGTCACTGGAAAGCTGTGGATGTCGGATACATGATGAAATCTTCAAGATCTGAAAAATGTTTCTTCTTCCCCTCCAAAACTTCATTCTCCAAGAGGTACTCTCAAAAGCACAACGATCTCTTCATAAAGACGGCAAAGAGGTGTTTTTTGAGTAGTTTACATCCTTTTTCACCCACCAAAACTTGTTGAAGGTTTTCTACCAAAGGCTAGAAGTGATGTAAAAGTCATGAGGAATCTAAATTTAAAAACAAATTTCATTTGGAGCCTCCCATCAAAAGCGCAATGTGCCCCACGTTGTGTTTTTGACCATGTGATTGTTTTCAAAATTTGTGAAAAATTATGGGTTTTCTACAAACCTAGGTCTCAAAGATGGAGCCATATCTCTCTAACCATAAAACATTTTACACAACGGAGAGAGGTTTTTGTTCTTTATTATTCTATGAACAAAAAAATCCTCCCATTTTCAAACATAAATTCCCATTTGGTTAAAATATAATTTTGAATTTGGTCACTCAAAAATTGCAGAAGCGTAGCATGCTATCAGCAAAAATGTGGTGTGGTCTTTGAGAGGGTGTTTGGAAGCCTTACCATAGGTTTTTGGGGTTGAACATGGTACCTTTGGAAATATTATGATGTCTTCTATAAAATGGATTCATGAAGCACTACAAACAATTTCTCCAAACTACCTAAACATTCAATATCCAAAGACTACTACAAAAGTACAACAATTCTCTTGTAGAAACTATATTTTTGGCATTTCTCCCAAATAATAAGACCTGTGTATAAAATGAAAGAAGTTTTTCTTCCTTGGTTTCTAATTGACAAAAAAATATTTCAATTTTTCCAAATTCATCTTCCTTTCTTCAAAATTTAATTTTGAAGTAAGATTGTCCTAATGTGTGTCAAATGGTTTGTCTTTTGGAATGATTTCTTGAGAAATGGTGAAGACATTATGTCATGTGCCAAAGTTGGCTCATACCTACGAATTGGAACTCCCTTATTCGTCCTCTTCTCAGTAGTCTCAGAATCCATAGAAAACCCTAGCTCAATGGGAGGGGAAATTAGGGTTTGATGTAGGGAAAAACAGGGGATTTGTGCAGTTTTTGAATTTGAGGGAGATGAAGGTGTTAGGGGGTCTCTAAATTCTTAGGAAAATATAGGGAGATAGGGATGGATGTTATGGAGTGAGAGGAAGTGGAATTTTTGTATTTGAGTGATGGGAAGGGATGCAAAACTAGGAAATACATTCCTAGTCTAGAAATGCATAGTAGGGACTAGGGTTTTTGAGGAAAAGTGATGTAATGAGGAATTTGATGAGGGAAAGTGTGGGAGATGGTGTATGAAGAGTGTAGGAGGGTAGATGAATGCCAATGAATTTCTCCTTTGTATTTTTTCCTTTTATGAGTTGAGTTGACCTCTTTTGAGTAGGGATGATATCCACTTGTTCTTTTCCAGGAATTCCTTTGCATGCTTGAACCTTGTTATTTTGAGCATTTTATGCACATTATTACTTTTTGATGCCATAAAACACTTGAAAACATCATTTATAACCTTTTTACAAAATTTCCTCTTCCATTTATAATGACCTGTTAAAATTGGAAACTAGGGCCAAAATCCATGTGTGTCATCTTATTTATGGCAGTTGATATTTTTCCTAGATTCCTCTTGTCGAGAGCTGTAGGATTGATCTAAAGATCATCTGATTCTGACAAGTATTTATGGAGATATGAATTTATTTTTATTTACTTGACAGAAATGTGTGGCTCACATGCCTAGCAAATCATATAAGTACAAGTGAGGTTGATTCATTATCAACTGATCTCATCTCACTCATTCTTCTCTCTCTCTCTCCTTAGCTTTGGGTTACAGAAGGAGCAGCTCAAACATGGGAAGAAGGAGGACACAGTAGGGAAAGGAAGACGTAGAAGCTGCAGGTCATCTCTTTGACCAGTGTTGACCAAGCGTTGACCATTTAGAAGTGTGGTTTTTGTGTGGCTACCTCTCATAGGCAGGTCGTAAATTTTGGCATGCAAAATGAGGCAATCTGACCTCTGGTTTGACTAGAGTTTATTACCTACTTTGGGGTAGTAGGTTGACTTCAGTCAACAACAATTTTACTATGTTTTAGGGGTTGTTTATGGGCTGCTTCTTTAGGCTGTTTGAGGTCTAGTTGATTGAGAAATTGGCCAAGCATATTGGAGGTTAATTTCATCTCGTTTGACTAAGTTTGACTTTTTTGATCTAGGGTTTGCTGCTACTGATATAAAATTACATAATTATGATTTTGTATTATTTCTCTTTGTTGAACTATTGAAGATAAAAGAAGATTTGATCAAAGGGTTTATGTTGAAAATAATACTGAGGGGGGGGGGGGTGAATCAGTATTAGTCAAATCAATAATCTTTTTCCTTTCATACTCAAATTAATATATGCTTCTTCAGGGAAGGTAACTCGCGTGTACATGAGCTGTGTTTAAGGCAACCAACATATATCAAGCAAACTTATGATTTAGTTAATTCATCATATGTTGATATTTAATTAGTGCATCAATACTTCATTAACCATATAAACAGTAACCATGTGCAGTAATATCAAAACAAACCATCACACATAAGAAACACACATGAACACCAAGATATAAGGTGGAAACCCAATGTGGGACAAAAACCACCTACTGCTGTCATATCTTTAATATAAGAAAAACATAGTTACAATCTTGTACTGGTACAAACTCATACCAGTACGTAGGAACCCCCCTGCAGAAGGCTACAACCTTCTCTCATTCTCTAGCTACAACCCCCTAGCTCTTGTACTAGCCTATCTGTTTACTAGTACGTAGGCACTGGCCTACTGAAGGCTCCAACCTTCACTCATTTTCCAACTACTACTAGAAGGGAGTTCCAACCCCCGGGCTCTTGTACTAGCCGATATGTTTTCCAGTACATAGGCACCGACCTGCAGAAGGCTATGACCTTCTCTCTCTTCTTCCAGGGACCATGTTTCATAAATTTTTAGACTGGATACTCCTGGATAACAACTCCAAAATCCGAAGGCCACATTTCATCCAATTTTCATACTAGACCCATCAACAACATTGAAGCCAAAATCAATTACCACTGGAATGCAACCATTGCATTAAACAATCATTGAAACTCAATCATCATTCTCTGAATCACCCACAACTGAATCATTGAAGGCCTGTCATCAAAACACAGTCACCAGAACACAGAGTAGAATCCAGAACTCTGCAACAACCACTAGAACCAACTGCAAATTCATATATCACATTTCATAATGTATACGCTACTCTGATGAGCTGAGCCAGCGCGTATATGTGCTTTTACCAAAGCGAACCTGTGTACAGATATGAAAATACTAACTTAAAAAATTCACAGCTATTTCATAATTCAGTCATACCCAGATCATAACATTTGTAGAATAAAAAATGTGTCAGTATTTAGATCTAGACTATCCATGATCAAACCACACAATGATAATACACTCCAAGCCTTAAGATCCCGATCCATCATCCATCATCATCCACATAGGTGCATCCTTAGTTCAGGTCAAGTAAAGCATCACAAACCCGTAACCTACATTCTGGATATCACGCTTCATCAGATATTCAATACTTGCACACCTTGGCCTAATGATCTTCTCCTCCTTATATAGTTTTAGGCCTTTCTCAATACCATTGACCAAAACCACTTAGAACCAATACCTTGTACCAAATACCTAGGGTCAATACCTCAGGCAAAATACCTTGGACCAATACCATGGATCAAAATACCATGGACCAAATACCTCAGACCAGAAACTTAGTTTTACAAGATATATATTCTTTTCCTTCTGTGAAAGTGTGTGTGTACGTATATGCTACTTGTGTTTTGTGAACCTACATGTATACGTAGCTTGGCCAAGATGAACCTGCGTATACCTCTCTTTCTTCATTCTCTGTAGTCTGATATGTAATTCTTTGCTTTTTAATATAATGCACTGTGAACTGTCATCTGAGTGAGTTGCCATCAAGGAAAACACCTGTATCATAATGTCAACAATCTCCCCCTTTGGACTTTATGGCAACAACACCAAGACACTCTCCCCCTTTGACATCAAGGGAAAGGGGCGGACCAAGATATTCTCCCCCTTTGATATACATTATGATGTCCATGCTCCCCTTGAGTACATGCTGAATTCTCTGATTGAGCTCCCCCTTTGTACATGATGAGATGCACTAAACCATCCATGCTCCCCCTGAGCACATTTAGTGTTGGCAAAAATATTTTTCAAAATAATAACATGACTCTATAACTCAACTAAGTGATTATGACCTTCCTATCACTAATGAATCATACATACATCAATCTCCCAACGAAGTGGGGATATACCAATTGTTTATACATAATTGAGATATAGCAATTATTACATCATCCTTCCCATGCATAGCAGGGGTACAAATTACATCATATGACTAGTAGGAATCATTAAAAGACTATGTCAAACAGAGACATATCATGGGTTTTTAAATGATATACATGAAATTTTTAACAAATACCAAACACCTAAACAAGACCATGATAGTCATCAGAAACTATCATACAACATATATGATTTGCACCATAAGCATCTATCAACAACATCTAGACCAACAACCTATATATGTCCATGATCAGTTTAATGTAAATATAATCAGCTTGTGACAAAGTATGCCACATATAGATATCAACTCATCTTCTTGATCTCATCAAGATCAACTTGCTTCGTTTCCTTAGTAGAAGGAGCCTTATCATAACCTTCCATGAATCAACTAGGTATATGTCATATCTCCAAGTAGTAACACAAAATCATTCACATCATATCATATGCATGTGAAAACAACATAGTCATCATCTATGACCATAACATCATCATCAAGAAATGAATGATATTTCCACAAGATCCCTCCATATATCAACCATGTATCATCAACGATCATCCACAATCACCCATAAATCTTATCTAAATAAAACTATGTAACCCCAAGCGATACCAATATCATCATCATAGGCAACTTATAATTGCAACATAGCATGATGTGTCATTTAAACACTTTATCCGCATAAGCATCCTCACTATTCATAAGAATCATTAGGTACCAAAGAATTCTAAACATAATTCCAACAATGCTTTATTAAAAGCATAACATGTTCTCCCCCTGAACCTGTTCCACCTATTCATTGTCAGATTTGATCATGCATATATTAGTAAGAAGTATCAAGGCATCATCATCAATCATATATACATCAAGTTATCAACAACTTGTGAGGATCAAAAGCTCTTCTAAATAACATCCATAGACTGTAGTCATCTATCATTACGTCAGAAGAGATAACTGTTAATTGTTTGAATCATATCAAATCAGTCTTTCTGAGTCTGTCCCATTGCATTTTTCCTCAAACCACATCTACACAACTATGTAGTTTTGAAGTCGCGTGTATACATGACTTGTCTTCATGAAACTTGCATATGAGATTTAGAAATTGACGTTTCATACTTTCAGCTCCCTCTAAGTCTGTTATGTCTGTATACTCTGCTATACCACATATTTTTACTTTACTTCCTTTTTCTTCCATATCTTCGAGTATGATGATGATTTCTCCCTTTGGTATGGTGGCCGAAATTTACTTCTACATTCCTTTTCTTTATGTCCAAACTTGTTACACGCGTAGCATCTTACATGTTTCATATTCCTTCTTTGGCAGTCAATGGATTTGTGACCAAACATCTTGCAAGAAAAACAATATCCCTTAAAGTACCTGGAAGCTGATGATATTTTGTGTGATGGCCTTGAACCATTCTACTTCTGCATCTTGCTACATGTCCAAAGATATAACATATAAAACATTCAACATTATTCATTTGAGGAAACAGCTGACTATCACTTCCATAGTTAGGAGTAAAATATTTTCTTTAAATAATTTATTTCTTTGGTTGTTGATGGGGTTGTCCTCTCATCTCCTTGTTGAGCATTTCATATTTTACATTAGAGTTCCTTGCCTCACCTTGTGAGCTAGATTCACCTTCAATAGATTCATGAAAACCAATACCAATTTTGATGGTAGGAGGCCTTTGACTACTAAGAATACTATCCAAAATCTTAGTATTGTTTTGAAATCATAAAAATTTACCCTTTTCTTCTAATTTAGCTTTTAAGATATTTACCTCAACTTGATATTTCTCTTCCTTTTCTAGATATTACTTCTTCAAGATTTCTTCAGACTTTCTTCCTTCTTCCACTTGTTGCCTTAATTTGAGAATCTCATTTTCTTGTTCTTCATCTACTTGAGGTAGTTCTTCATTCTGCTTATTTTCAAGATCTTCTTTTAGAGAGAGGATCTTAGCTTCAAGACTTACATAGTAACTGGATCTATCTTTAAGTCTCTGGATTGTTATACTCTGATCATTTATTTCATTTCTTAATGATATCACTTCATCCTGCGGTTGCTTCCTTACTTTGTTTCCTTCCTCCAACTGAGCTTTTAATCTGGTAACTTCTTCTTTGAAGGCACACTCCCTTTTGTTAAATAGATCTTGTTGATCTCTGATTTTATATGATGCTTCATTTTCTTGTTCATCTTCAATCTGAGGTGATTCAGAATCTGAATCCTTGCTTCCACCTAACATTGAATTTTCTTTCTTGCTGTCACTGTTCCTTTGAGTTGTGTTCTTCTTCTGAGGCACTTTATTCTTTAGCTTCTTTCCCATTGTTTCTATGGATCTCCTTCAAGAGATCAAGCTTCTGCCAAAGGACATGCTCTGATACCAATTGTTGGAAATAATATTGAGAGGGGGGGTTGAATCAGTATTAGTCAAATTAATAATATTTTTCTTTTCATACTAAAACTCATATACGCTTCTTTAGTGAAGGTAAATCACGTGTACACACAACTGTGTTTAAGGAAACCATCATATAACAAACAAACTTATGATTCAATTAATTCATCATATGTTGATCTTTAATCAGTGCATCAATACTTCATTAGCCATATAAACAGTAACCATGTGCAGTAATATCAGAACAAACCATCACACATAAGAAACACACATGAAGACTGAGATATAAGGTGGAAACTTAATGCGGGACAAAAACCACCTACTACTGTCTTCTTTTTAATATAAGAAAAATTTGTTTACAATCTTGTGTTGGTGCAGACTCATACTAGTATGCAGGCACCCACGTGAAAAAGGCTACAACCTTCTCTCATTCTCCAGCTACTACTAAAAGGGAGGTACAACCCCCTAGCTCTTGTACTAGCCGGTCTATTTACTAGTACGTAGGCACGGGCCTACTAAAGGTTCCAACATTCTCTTGTTTTCTAGCTACTACTAGAAGGGAGCTCCAACCTCCTCACTCTTGTACTGGCTGATATGTTTACTAGTACGTAGGCACCAGCCTACAAAAGGCTACGACCTTATCTCTCTTCCTCCAGGGACCACGTTTCATAAATTTTTAGACTGGATACTCTTGGATCACAACATCAAAATTTGAAGGCCACGTTTCATCCAATTTTCATACTAGACCCATCAACAACACTGAAGCTCAAAATCAATCACCACTGCAATACAACCATTACATTAACCAATCATTGAAACTCAATCATCATTCTCTGAATCACCCACAACTAAATCATTGAGGGCCTGTCATCAAAACACAGTCACTAGAACATAGAGCAGAACCCAAAACTCTGCAAAAACCACTAGAACCAACTGCAAATTTAGATATCATATTTCATAATGTATACGCTACTTTGATGAGCCGATCCAACATGTATACACGCTTTTACCAAAGCGAACCCACATACAGATCTGCAAATACTAACTTAAAAATTTCATAACTATTTTAGAATTCAGTCATACCCAGATCAAAACATTTGTAGAATAAAATATGCGTCAGTATTTAGATCTAGACTATCCATGATCAAACCACATTATGATAATATATTCCAAGCCTTAAGATCCCGATCCATCATCCATCATCATCCACATAGGTGCATCCTTTGTTTAGATCAAGCAAAGCATCACAAATCCATAACCTACATACTGGAACTTCATCAGGTATTCAATACTTAAACACCTTCGCCTAATGATCTTGTCCTCCTTATATAGTTTTAGGCATTTCTCAATACCATGGACCAAAACCACTTAGAACCAATACCTTGGACCAAATACCTAGGTTCAATACCTCAGACCAAATACCTTGGACCAATACCATGGATCAAAATACCATGGACCAAATACCTTAGAAAAAAACTTAGTTTTCTAAGATATATGCGCTTTTCCTTCTGTGAAAGTCCGTGTGTACGTATACGCTACTTGTGTTCCATGAGCCTAAATGTATATGTAGCTTGGTCAAGGTGAACCTACGTATGCCTCTCTTTCTTCATTCTCTGTAGTTTGATCTGTAATTATTTGCTTGTTAATCTACTGCACTGTGAACTGTCATCTGAGTGAGTTGCCATCAAACACAACACATGTATCATAATGCCAATAGTTTCCTCACATTGGGGTTTATCTTTGGATAGCCGCTACATTTTGTGTCTCTTGTCTTGGCTTGTTTTCTGTCGATCGTTTAATGTTCTATATGCACTTTACTTAATGTATGTGTGATTTCTAATCAATGGCTAACAAGAAGAAAAGGAGTAAACTTCTCTAAGCATAAAACATATCATAGTTTAACATGGTATCGGAGTTGAGGTGAAGATAAAGCACAAGTAAGAGCAAGAGCAAGAGAAATCACTGAAGTTTGGCAAGGCTATCCTAAAACCTTCATGGGGTCTTCAACACTCTTCCCTACTGAAGACAAGCTCCATGAGAAGTCTAACTATCACGGATGAAAGATGTCTCTCAATATGACTTTAGAAGTTGAGTAAGTATTGGACCATGTGAGAGGCAATATTGTTGCGCCTCCATCAAATGCATCCATTGTTGCCAGAAGAAAGTGGACCAAGGGAGAAGTCAAAGCAAATAAGATCATTTGGGACTTTATTGACAAGTGCCTGGTGGCACATGCTTCTGAAATGACTGCCTCCAAGGCAATCTACGATAGACTAGTTAGTTTATTTAAAGTTAATGATGCAAATCAAGTTTTGTTCCTTAGAAATACGCTGAAGGAATTTAAGAAGGGAAAATATGAGAGTATGCAAGCATATTTCTTAAGGATCATCAAGATCAAGAATGATCTCCCATCTATTGGGGAATTAGCTCCCAACAGGGAAATGACTATCACAACTCTTTGAGGACTGCCACTTGGATGGTATATATTCAAGAATACTCTTCTCAACAATAATGTAATGCTAGGATTTGAGGAATTGATGGTTAGATGTATTCAAGAAGAAACAAGGATGGAAGAGTAAGAAAATCCCACACTTAAAGGCAATCCCTCTACCTTTTCTTCTCATGCTAAAAGAAGAAACTATTCTAGGGCTAAATCCAAAGGAAAGGTTGGACCAAAGGGTGGAAGAAAAGTACGATGTTACAATTGCAACAAAATGGGCCACTATGTGAGGGAGTGCCCTGATAAAAAGGGACTCACACAATGATGATGACCAAAATCACTCTTAAGGCAATAAAAGGAATGACATGTCCAATGGCAGAGGTAAACAAAATGTTGTAAATCAAGGAAGAGGACAACCCTTGAAGAAGGTAAGAAACTCCAGGTATGAATTTAACATTGTTAACAATAAGCAAGATGAATATTGTCTACTAGTGGCCCTCTCTACTACGGCTCCCCCGGACTCGCTGGGAAATTGGCTTATTGATAGTGGTGCCTCAAGGCACTTCACTGGTTACAAAGAAGCTCTCTCTAATTTGATAGAGAAGGAGATCAACCTGGAAATTTTTGTTGGGGACAATGCAAAATATCCCGTGAAAGGCGTAGGAAATGTCACTCTTCAATTGAATGATGGTAATACAATTCATTTGCAAGAATTCTTATATGTACCTGATCTAAAAAAGAACCTGGTGTTTGTTTCAGAAATGGAAGATGAAGGCTACAGAGTGACCTTCATCAATGGCAAGGTACGCGTATGGAAAAATAATTTTAAAGAAGATTTCATTCTTGGGTTTTGAGTCGATTCATTATATCAGGTCGGAGGAAGTTCACTGGGTGTCATGTCTTGTGAGTCAGCACTTCAGTCCAAACTATGGCATCAAAGTTTTGCTCAACTTCATTATAAATCTCTACCCAATGCAAGACAAATGGTGACAGGGATGCCTGAGTTTTGAGTAGAGCAAGAAGGTGTATGTCCTGGATGTGCCGAAGGGAAGCTCAAAAAGGGACCATTCCCCTCAAGACAAAGAAAGACCTCTGATATATTGCAGTTGGTTCACTCATACATATCTAGTATGATTCTTGTGAACTCCTTGGGAGGATATTTATATTACCTCATTTTTACAGATGAGTATTCTCGCAAGACTTGGATATACTTCTTGAAAAAGAAGGATGAAGTGTTCACTTGGTTTTGTCACTTCAAAGCCTTGATTGAGAATCAAACCGAAAAGAAGATCAAAATCTTAAGGACTGATAATGGGACTGAGTATGAATCCTATGAGTTCCATGAATTTTGCAATGAGGCTAGCATTAAGAGGGAGACTACAACACAATATACACCTGAGAAAAATGGTGTGGCAGAAAGGAAGAATCGTATGATTGTGGAAGGTGTCCATGCTATGCTCCATGATCAAAGATTTCTGAAGTTTCTGTGGGTTGAAGTTGCGAATGCCACCGTGTATGTGCAAAACCGATGCCCTCATTAAGCATTTGGTTCCAAGACTCCCGAAGAGATGTTCACTAGTACGAAACCTGACATATCTTATTTTATAATTTGTGGAAGTCCTGTATATTTTCATGTGCCGAAGGAGAAAAGGAATAAATTGGGTGCATGATGAAAGAAAGGAATCTTCGTGGGCTATAGTGAAATTACTAAGGGCTATAGAATATACTATGGGATAGGATGATTAGTTCCCCTATGGCAACTATTGGATAGGATGATTCATTCTCCTATGGACAAGATTATTAGTTCTCCTGTCGAGGCATCCTACACATGTAGTTTGGGACTCATGGGAAGTACCTCTAATATGATCAATGAGTAGGGAAATGGGGTTAGGGACCATTAGTAGTACTATCAATAGACGTATCATTGTATCTACCATACTCCCTATGCTAGGATGACCTCCATCGATCTGGGATCAATGATACTGATATGGGATTAGTGAGAGTGGTTGACACACTTTGAGACTAACTTCGGGTCAATGGAGGATGGTATGATACATCCTCTATCATCTCTTCCTCTTCATAGTTCAACAGAGCAGAGCACAATAGAGCAAAGAAGGGAAAATCAAAGCAGAGCAGAGCAGAGTAGAGATAGTAGTGCAAGGTAGTGCATTTGATGGCCGGGACAGTGCCGACGGTAAGAGGGATTAGTAGATGGAGTTCTCCCTAGTTGAGAGGGAGTGTTAAAATTGGAAACTAGTGCCAAAATCTATGTGGGTCATATTATTTATGGCAGCTGATATTTTTCCTAGATTCCTCTTGTCGAGAGGTGTAGGATTGATTTAAAGATCATCCAATTCCGACAAGTATTTATGGAGATATGAATTTATTTGTATTTACTTGAAAAATTGTCAAGGTCAGCGAACAGCTAAATGTGTGGCACACATGCCCAGAAAATCATATGAGCACAAGTAAGGTTGATTCATTATCAACTCATCTCATCTCATTCATTCTTCTCTCTCTTCCCCTTAGCTTTGGGTTACACAAGGAGCAGCTCACACGTGGGAAGGAGGATGTAGTAGGGCAAGGAAGACGCAGAAGCTGTAGGTCATGTCTTTGACTAGCGTTGACATAGAGTTGACCATTCAAGAGTGTGGTTTTGGTGTGGCTACCTCTCCTAGGCAGGCCACATATTTTTTCATGTAAACTGAGGAAATCTGACCTCTAGTTTGACCAGCGTTGACTTCCCTAGTTTGGGGTAGCAGGTTGACTTCAGTCAACAATAGTTTGACTGTGTTTTTGGGGTTGTTTATGGGTTACTTCTTTAGGCTATTCGAGGACTAGTTGACCGGGAAATTGACCAAGCATATTGGAGGTCAATTTCATCTCGTTTGACTACGTTTGACTTTGTTGATCTAGGGTTTTCTACTGCTAATATAAAATTATAGAATTATGATTTTGTATTATTTCTCTCTTCTAAACTATTGAAGATAAAATAATATTTGATCAAATGGTTTCCCCACATTGGGCTTTGTCCTTGGCTAGCCGCCACATTTTGTGTCTCTTGTCTTGGCTTGTTTTCTGTCAATTGTTTAATGTTCTATATGCACTTTACTTAATGTATATGTGATTGCTAATCAATGGCTAATCGGAAGAAAAGAAGTAAACTACTCTAAGCACCATAATTTAACATGACCTAAGTGTGACATGACCTTTATTTTATTTTTGATGGTTTGACTCCATCATGACACCTAATGGACAATGAAACCATGAATTTTACCATTAAACCTTTGAAATGACCTTTAACCATGTGATGATAAATAAAATGATGATTCTATCCATGACTCATGGATCATGACCATCCATGATGGTAGTACCAAAATAACTCTTAAAAACCCCAATCATGATGGAAGAAGGAAAACACCTAAACAAGCTAAACTAGTGACCAAATTTTTATTTGAAAACTTATTGAGACATAAAAATTTGACCTTATAACTTCACCTAAGACATGTAAGAGACCATTTGATCACTGGTGACTCCTAGACACTAACATTGGCTCCATTGGGGATGGCAGTGCTGAAAGAGGTGTCAAGAACACCATTGACTAGGTCACCTTATTTATTGGGCATACGGTCATATGTACAAAGATTCAATTAACAGAAGTAATACAAACATAACTGACCTAACTGAGTTACAAACTGAAAAGCTGAACTGTAGACTAAATGCAAAACTTTACTGGAAGATAATACTGAAAAAGACGCTCAAAATTGAGCTTATTCATCACACCTACTCTAAATGATGCATACATCACCTCATCAAGTGAAATGAGATAGACAATGCAACCATGTACGCATTTTTTCTGCTAGTTGAATTCTTTGCAAGTGCTTGCTGATGAGTAAGAAGGGAAAACTACTGAAAGGAAACTTCCATGAAAACTTGTAGACATATTGAATCTTAATGAAATTGCAAAGCATGAGACCACCAGCTGACCTCAAGAATGCTACAAAAGGATCTTCATAGGAATACATATTGATTTACAGCCCATCTAATACGTTATTTCTCTGCTATAGGTAGTCTTCATACCTTGATTTTAAAATTTTCCCATCATCTGTGTTTTCTTGAAGTTTGAACTTAAAACAGTCATGATAAAGCTACAAGATTTCCTGTGACCTTTTTGATAAATGTGATGAGATGGATGACAGACAAGACATTAAAATTGTATGCCAAACTAAATCATTATCAACCCTATCTTAAAAATAACAACTAGCCAAAGGATGAGAACTTTGAACACAAAGTTCATCCCTATAATTGCCTACTGGATCATTGCGAATATGAGAAATATTTTGTAACCCGTTTTGGATCATTTCTGATGAAACTACATGATCTTGTATAAACTCTTCATGTACCACACTTTCCGCTACATTGTCTTGAAACAAAATGTTGGTAACTGTAATTGCATTCTAAAAAAATGTTTTATATTACAAACAACATTCTCAACAACTTCAAGAGAAGGCTTCCAACTACTGTCAACTTTCTTATTTGCTTCCTTGGTAACCTTATAGTTTTCTCTTATTATTTCAAGCAAAGAGAAACACAAAGGTAAGGAGTCATGGTCAAGAGTTTCATGGTATACTCTGTGCTCCATATAAAAACTAAAAGATTGCTTAATTAAAACTTCCTCACCCTTGTTTTCATTTTCATGAACAACTAAAGGAGGATCACTAGGACTACAGAATCCATCCAAACACTACAACAAAAAAGGAAATTTGCGCCAGATTTAGCACCAGATTTTAGTGCATTTTTTTCTCAATTGGGATGAGCAGCCTGGCGCTAAATCTGGCTCTATTGTACAATTTTTAAAGCGTCATTTTTTGCACCAAATTTTGCATCTTTTTCACGCCAAATTTTCCATCATTTTTTGCATCATATTTTGCACCAAGATTTTCATTTGGTTTTACAACAAGTTTTGCTTCTAATTTTGTGCCATTTTTTGCATCTATTTTTGCATCATTTTTTGCTTCCTCTTTTATGGCATTCTTTGCTTCTAGTTTTGTGTCATAATTTGCATCGATTTTTACACCATCTTTGGCATATGATTTAGTGCCTTTTTTTACATCCAGTTTGTGCCAATTTTTGCATCTGGTCTTATGCCATTTTTTGCTTCTAATTTTGTACTTATTTTAACATCTATTTTTGTGTAAGTTTTTCTCCCTTTTTTTACACCATTTTTTCTGTCCAATTTTGCACCATATGTTGAATCTGATTTACTGTCAAATTTTGCATGCATTTTTGCACCATTTTTGCATCCACGTTTGCGTTTTATTTATCTCCCTTTTTTGCATCCTATTTTGCATCATATTTTGCATTTAATTTTGCATCATTTGTTTTATCCAATTTAGCATCATTTTTAACACCATTTCTTTCATCCAATTTTGCATCCTTTTGAGCATCTAAATTTGCATCCTATGTTGAACCATATGTTGCATCCACCTTTGCATCCCATTTTGTGTCTATTGTTACGTTCAATTTTCAGCCATTTTTTTCGTCTACTTTTGCATTTGTTTTTGCACCAAGTTTTGAATGATTTGTTACACCTCATTTTACATCCAATGTTGCATCTCAATTTGCATCTAAATTTGAGCCATTTTTATGCCCATTTTTGCACCATTTTTTCTGCTTTTGTGTCAAATTTTGCACCATTTTTTATGTCCAAATTTGCATCCTTTTTGCTATCTAATTCTTCATCTTTTTTGGCTTCTAGATTTGCATCCTTTTTCTACCACATTTTGTGTCCACATTTGCATCTCATTTTGCACCTAGATTTTAGTTTGAATTTTCATCTAGTTATGCATCATTTTTTACATCCTTGGTTTCACCCTTTTTTAGTCTGATTTTGCATCTTGTTTTGTGTATTTTCTTACATCCTTCATCCTAATTTTACACCATTCTTTAAATCCTCCTTTTGGTATCCATTTTTGCATCCTTGTTTGTGCCCAATTTGGTATCCTTTCATATGCCCTATTTTGTTCCCTTCTTTGTGTCTAGTGTTGCACCATTTTTTGATTTTACTTTAAAACCCTTTTTGTGTCAATGTTTGCATCTTGTTTTGATGGCTAGTTTACCATCCAATTCTACTCCCAATTTTTCATCCATGGTTAAATCCACTTTTGGCTTCTTGTTTAGAGTTTTAATTTTATTTCCATTTATGACCCCCTCTATGGATTCGTTTTACTAAGTTCATTTACATAGTAAAATATATTAAAGTTTCTAAATATCATTTTGTTGTAGGATTTAATGCATGGTTAGATGAAAATAAAACCCTCTTAGTTTATCCAAGAAACCTAGGACAAACCAATTAAGAGAAAGGTTGTTCTAAGGCTTAGTATTCTTAGTAGATCAAGGTGTAGAGTATAGATTAAGAAAAAGAGAATGAATTCTTGTGGGTCCTCGCATGCAGGTCTTCCTGGAGTTTTTAGTATAGCTAGGAAGTGCTCCTAGCTAGCTCCAAGCTTGGTCATACACATAAGAGAGAGAAAAAAGAAACCTTCATAGCATAATATCTTGATAATGGAAACTATCATAAACATATAAATATTATTGAATAAATAAATACAAACCAAAATTCCATACATCCATTAGTTAAATAGAAGAAGTAAAGAATGAATTGAAACATATGGAAGGAAGAACAACTGATCTATATGAATAAAGGAGTTGGAGGAAAGTTACAACAATCAGATGTAGTTGCAACAACACCTCCCCTAACTCATAGCTCCAAAACTCTCCCTCTCAAGATAGATCTCAGCAGCGTGACAATACAAGAATTCCCATCATTTTTTCAATGGCCAAGCCTCCAATATATAGGAAAGTGAAGGCTATCAAGATTTCCCAAATTCCTCATTAGTTCAATTTGGGAAAAATCTTTTGGGTGAATAATGTTTCCTCATATAAAAATGGCCTTTTCCACTTTTTAGATGTTTTTGTGCTTAGGAAAAAGCTTCCTGATGCTTTATGGCTCTTTCCCGCTTTTGTATGCTTTTATTTTTTAAGAAAAAGCTAAAGATGAGGATAAAGAGATCAGATTGCACCATATGAGTTTCCGAAAGTGAACAAGAGTGTCAAATTCAAATTCTAGTTTGCTTATGTTTTAGTTTTTTTTAATATATATTTAGTTTAGTATTTTTTTTACTTTCTAAAAAATATATATTTATTTTTTGGTATTTTTTCTATAAGAAAAACTATATTTTGTTTTTATAAAAATGGATTTTAAACATTCCATTCATGCTAAATTTGTGAATTTATGATAGGAGTTTAAATTATATATAAAAAAGTAACTCAATGCCATGTGTTGTGTCGTTGACATGGGTGTTATACATCTCTTCCTTCCTAAGTTATAGAATGTGCTTGGTTTTTCTTAATGTAATAAAACTAATTATGTTCTTCATGATATCTTGGAATGTTCATCTTCATCCAGGCTAATAAAACAATAAAGTTAAAATAGGTTTGCCTTTGTCCCTTGTAGATATTTGTCCCCATTAATCTTGATCTGAATAGATTAATTGTCTTATGGTGGCCTTGAGTGGTCACTTCCATTAGTTGCATGCTTTATATTTTTCTATTAGTGACATTTTTTAGGCTTGATAATATGTTATTTAATTTATCAAAATGTGTTATTGTCCATATTATTGTTAAATATGTTGGTTTTTGAGCATGTTTTAGCAAAATGTTCCCAAAATGTTTATAGATTGTATTTTATAATGCAATGATTCATTGCTTGATGAAATTGTTTTGGATATTTTTTTTAATGATTCATTGATTGATAAAATTGTTATGGATATTTTTTTTAGTATATTAAATTGTATGTGATAAAGTCAAAAGTCACCTCTTTTTTAGATTTTCATTGGTCAATTTCCCTTAAGCCATCAAGTTCACCATTTGGTCCCAGGTTAAGGAAATATAAGAGTCATGAAGTGGAATTGTCCAAGCACTTAAATCTTGAGACATGTTTTTTTAGTCACATTATACTTCCTTTCTATGTAAATTCTCAATGAAAATAGTCTCATGGAACATGAGAGGCCTCAATAGTAAGGGAAAACAAAGACTCCTAAAAGAAAAATGGTACGCAAAGCACCCATCAATAATGTTGATATAAGAAGCAAAAATATTAAGTGAGGTTCTACCTCATATAATTAGAAAATCGGGGAGGAATTTCCAAGTAGTAGCGATTAATGCTTAGAGATACTTGGGTGGAATGGGTATTATTTGAAATGATCAAGACATCAAGGTTACCAATATGTTTACCTCTTTTCGCATTATGACAATACAATTTTAGTT
>APFE031759598.1:0-13352 GCA_000404065.3 Pinus taeda | reverse complement strand
TTGTTAATGCAGTCCATACAAGTAAATAAAAGCTTTAGTTATGTGCATGAAGAGCTAAATATGGCAACGAGTATGATGATATTGAGTGGAATTATACAAGAATGAGTCTACCTTGGAAGAAAGCGATGGAGTATGTGCACTTGAAGAAAGAAAGAAATGAAAAGTATAAACAAAGAAGAGATGTTTTTAGGTATATTAGTAGAGGGCAATGCTTGGGTTGTTGCAAGCTTCACAAGTTTTGTGCCAAATGATGGGTGCTTGTATTTGGATTTTTCATTATTATCTGTTGGAAAATTATTCGTTCCTTATGAGTCGTGTTAATTCTTGATCTTTTTTGGCTTCATAGTCAATCCAAGAAGAAAGGAATAAAGTTATCAAAGAGGATCTTGTGTTTGTTCCATCAAGGTACAAGAAAATACAAGTTTTTTTAAATATAAAGAAAACATCTCAAACTTCAAATACCTCGTCATGTACTCCACAATAATCCCTTAAAGAAAAATCATACAAAGTCCCAACTTCCACTACTAGTAAGGTGTCACCTAAGGAGAAATTTATTGTTGGCAGTGTTAGAAAATCAGAAAGGTAGAAAGAATTTCTTATATAGATAATTACTTGTGATTCTTCTATCTTTATGTTATTCTTTTATCTTTTAGTTCATCAAGCAATTACCAAAACAATAATGCAAGGACAACATATGTAGGCGGATAGTCAGAGAAAAAACCCCTACCTAGGGGAAAACCCAGTCAACAATTCTTCCTTCAATAGTTTCTCGAGATAATCCAAGACTCTAGAACTAGACAGAGACTCCCTCCACACCAAGTAAACCCTCAATCATTCTTGTAGATGACAACCCTTCACAAGCAACTTCAACCTACCAGCATTAGCAGCAACTTCAACCCAGTATCAGCTTTGACCCAATATCAACTTCGACCCAGCAGCAGTAGCAGCAGCAACAACTTTGACCAGACTTGAAGAAATTCGATCTCCTTAATACACCTCAGAATTGAGTGAGACTTTTCTCAAAAATTTTGAGGTCTTCTAACCTCCTCCATAAACTCACACTCATTTCCAGCTCCTTTTCTAGCCCTTCACCAATTTCACACTTTTCCCGCTTCCCGCGTCGGAGATCGATTTATGTGAGAGAGAATGAGATATTCCAAATGAATTTGAACTTCCTTGTATTTATAGCCTTCTAGGGAGGTGAAATTACTTGACTTGAGGTTGACTTGAGGTTGACTTGATCTTCTTTAAGTTTACTTGGTGTGAAGGAGACTAAATTCATTTTTGACTAAAAAATAATTCTTTTTACATGGTTCGAAAGTCCAAGAGGGGTCTATTTTAATGTACAATGACTCTAATGACTCAGAATAAATCCTCAAAGTATTCAATGGGTAATTTTATTTAAAACATGATGACCCAAGCATGAAACCCATGCTTTAATAAATCATAACAATAATAATAAAAATATTTTCTTTATTCTTTTGATAAGTACATCTCAAATACATTTATGAAGACCGAACCTAGTTACAAATTTAAAAACTCCCTCTTAACTAGGGAGGTATTCATCAGTACAACTACAAGGAAGATCTCAGAACATATGAACCGTGAAGAATTTTTAGGCACCGCAATTCCATGGACTAGATTCCTAACTAGGGAAATCTATCCTGGTGGGACTAAGATGGACTAAAGCTTTCAACCTCTCTAGGTACCATCAGGCTTACTTGTTAACCATAAACCCAAGGATCTAGGTGTGTATATGAGGTTAGAGCTCCATGACCAATTCCACCCTCCCTACTTTGGGAACTAGACATCAACACAACGTGTCATCCAAATTCCCTCCCAGGCAATGTCTCACTCATAAAGCCTCAACTTCCTAATTATTATAATCAGTAAAAAAATCCTCCTTTATTAAACAGATTAGCACCAAATCTCTACCAATCAAACTGATTGACAACTTTAAGCATGTAAAACATGTTATCAAACTTCTGATAGATTTACCTGTACAAACACAACCTCAATCAGTAACAAACTTTTAAATGTATATAAACATATATAAACCTTCAAGGTCTTCCAGAAAACTTGATGTTGCTTTTTAAACTTTTCATAGTAGGATTTAGAGCTTTCCAAATGAATCTTGACAGAAGATTCCTCAACCATACAGCTTCCTCTCCTACTTTTCATGCAACAACATATTGTACAAATAGATCCAACTCTTCTTATCTCAGCAGTCGTTCAAAAAACACATTCTCCAATTTCTTCTTTCAAGGTGTCCATCATTACTATGATATGACCTCCCTTTCAACTAGGAATATTCCTTTCATCTGAAATCCCTCTTAACTTAGGGAGATTTCTTTCATTCAAGCTCCCTCTTAACCTAGGGAAATTTCATCCAGGCTCTCTTAACTTAAGGAATTAAACTTATTTTCTATGACATCATAGAATCTTTCATGGATTCCATCCTTATAATTAGAGTTATCATGATCATCATCATTCACATCATGCTTATCACATCAACTTTACTTTATGAACATCTTCATTGTCTTGAAGATTATGTACCTGCACAAATTAGAGAGAAAGTACAACCAAAACTATAAAAGCATGAAGTTAACCATATCATAATCATATCATTAGAAGCATTCAACTTTAGACATAAAAATGCTCAAACTTAGTTACACACTAGAAACACATACATTTCAACTTCTTGCTAGGGTTTATGTCATAAACCCTAGACTACCTCATCAAGACACTGAGCATTTCATAACAACTTCTATTACATCTAGGGTTTCAATGTTTCTTTTAGAGGTATGGCATACCCTACTACATCATATTCAAAACCCTAGAAAAAATTCAGAAAAACATAGATCTACAATGTATCTAACAACTTCAAAATTCATATGTTAGATTTCTCCCTAGGATTTAGTGTGAGATCCTAGATTTCATACATGGGCTTTTAATAACCAAAACCAATCATAGCTCAATTCAAAGTAACAACATGACTAGCTTCCACTAGGATTTTTTGTAAACCCTAAACTCAATGGTCATAACTCAAATTCATATTTTGACAACCTTACACAAATCTCAATTTTATCACATTGTCATCATATATCAGATATTTGAAATTCTACTAAGGTTTAATTACAAAACCCTAGAATTTACAAATATTATCATCTTAGAGAATCAAATTTTGACTAGGGCTTACTTCCAAACCCTAGGAATTGTGACCATTAACAATTAGGTCAACTCATATATCTAGGATTCCATCATCATGCATAATCATATCATAGCATGTGTTAGTCAAACCCAACTACACAAATATCAATAAGAGTTAGACATATAACAAACTTGATCAGACTAGGGTTTGATTGGACAAATACACACATGTCAAGGATTTCATTTCTAAGACATCATAAGGGTCTTTCTTATACACCCTACTAAACCCTAATGATCTAAGGTTTCAATACAAAACATATCAAACCCTAAATTATCAACAAAGGCTAGGGATTTCAGACACTACCATTCAACCTAAAAAGTTAAGAGTTTCCATAACCATACCAAAACCCCAAACATGAATTTATCATAACATCAGACATATTCTTTCAACAATAACCCTAAGCAGGTTAGGGTGTCACACATAATCATCAACATACCCTTAATTTAGGGTTTTTCACAATGAACCCTTTTAGGGTTCCACAAGAGTAATCAAAGAAATGAGGGTATATTTCTCTAATGATGAATCACTCAAACAAGAATCTTTAAGATTTAATAAGGCTAGACAAAGAAATGTTAGTAATAGTTTATCAAGAATAAATATGGAGAGACAAAAACTTGTAATTCAAACTATACCTCTTATTTCTTAACAAACCTTGTAATTCCAATGCTTTGTTTTTGTGAGGCCTTCTTCCTTGAGTCTTCAAAAATTCTTTCTAAACAAGGAAAATAAGAGTAGAAATGTGATAAGGATACCTAAAAATGAAACTTGTAATGAGATACTTGTCTTTAGAGGTTGGTGAGGGCTCCCTCCAAGCTTGAGGGGTAACTATAACCTTAAGAATAAATGAAAATGTTTTTCCAAAATATGTTAAACCTAAAAAACTAGAAATCAAAAAGTAAAATAACTAAAGTTTAGATCAAAGGAATTTAGTAATGTAAGTCCCTTATATCCAGTTCTTTGGGATTAGTCTTTTTTGGAGATCCTTCTTCAGCTACATTGGCTTGATCCCTGCTTCTTTTCTTGTTCTTCGAATTTTCAAGGAAATCACTTCTATAGTGACCCATATTGTGGCATTGGTAGCATTCTCTTGGACATATCAACCTTGAATTCTTGGAGTTTCCTTTCTTGTGAGAAGTGAAGTATGCATTTGACACCTTTTCTTATTCATTGTTGGATAGTAAAGAAATTCTCATTTCTTCTTGGGTGTAAGGATTCCAAAGTTGTGTTGGGAAAAATACTGAGAGGGGGGGTTGAATTAGTATTTTCAAAATCACAAACTTTTCATTTCATATCCTGATTTCGTACGTGAATTTACTGAAAGGAACAAGCATGTGTACACGACTATTCTTAAGATAACTAACGTACGTCTAGTAAACTTATGTTTCAGTTAATTCATCATCTGTTTATCTTTGTTCAATGCATCAATAATTTACTAAGCATTAGATAGATAGTAACCATGTGCAGTAATAACAAAATAAACCATCACACATAAGAAAAACACATGAACACCAGGATTTAAGGTGGAAAAAACCACCTGTTGGTGTCGTCTCTGTCTTCTTTTAATACAAATAAAATATTTTTACAATCTTGTACTAGTGCAGACTCATACCAGTATGCAAGAACCCTCCTGCAGAAGGCTACAACCGCTCATTCTCCATCCCCTGCTAGAAGGGAGCTCCAACCCCCTGACTCTTGTACTAGCGTAAAGTTGTACGAGTATGCAGGCACCAACTTGCAAAAGGCTACAACTTTCACCCGTTCTACAGCTTCTACTGGAAGGGAGTTCCAACCCCCTGATCTAATTTACTAGAAACCACTAGAAGGAAGCTCCAACTCCCTCAACTTTGGGGACCACGTTTCATAAATTTTCATACTGTATCCACCTTCTACAACACTTAATAACTTGAAGGCCATGTTTCATCAAATTTTCATACTGGACCCACTACCAACATTTAAGCTCAATATCAATCATCAAATTGTAACTCATTATTGTAACTCAATCATCAAACTCTGACACAACTGAATCAACTAATGGTCTAGATCTTGGGGAGAGGCCCCCAAGATCTAAAAATTTGAAATTATAGAAGAAAAGAGGAGAACGCACAATAACAAAAATACAAAGATTTTTTTTTATTAAAACAAATAATAATTGTAAAGGCTACATTGTAGTGGACAATCTGTCCTTTTACAAAATGTGACTTGTTACTTATAGCCCTTTTTTGTCACAATACCACAGTTAAATTCCATGGGTGGGTAAATACCATGGGTGAATTAATATCATGGGTTGATGTCACTTACAATATCATGGGTAAATTCCATGAGTGGGTAAATACCATGGGAGGATGAATACCAACAGTCGATGCCACTTACAATACCATGGGTGAATGAATACCATGGGTGGATGCTAATTACAATATCATGGGTAAATTCCATGGGTGGATAAATACCATGGGTGGATGAATACCATGGGTGGATGCCACTTGCAATACCATGGGAAAACTTCATGGGTAAATGAATACTATGGGTGGATGAATACCATGGGTGGATGCCATTTTCCATTCATATCATTCCTCCCTCCTTAAGAAGCAATGGTACCCATTGCATGATGTTCCCTCCTATGAAGTCTTTGTTGAATATGAAGAGCCACTAAAGAGAAGGGTTTTGTGTTGTTAACCCATAACCATGATAAATGAAAATCTGAGGATAAAGATACCCTAATGATTATGACCAATTGTTATACTCACAGTGTGCAGCCTAGCAAATGGACTTCAATAAAGTGTGGGTTTGTGGATGATCCATGACCATGATAAATGAAGATCTGAAGATAGAGATACTCCATAATGCTTGTGACCAACTATGATATTGGCAGTGTGAAACCTAGAAAATGGACTTCGATGACGTGTGGGTTTGTGGATAACTCATAACCATGAAAAACAAATATCCAAGGATAGAGATACCTTCTAATGTTTGTGGCCAACTGTGATACTAACAATGTGCGGCCTAGCAAATGGACTTCGATGACAAGGATTTTGTGCAGTTGACCCATAACCATGACACTGACTATTAATGAAGTAGCAGGGGCCTACATAGCCTAGGGTAGGAGGGCACATCTCCAAAGAACCCAAGTTGGATGTTGCTATGCTGAAACTAATGAATGTGAAGCAAGTGCCTACTAAAGCGGGGTGGGAGGGCCATATCTAAAGGGAAACCACTCTAAATGTTGTTCCACATTTAAAATGGGCATAATTTGGTCAATATAAATTAGAATATTTATTATAATAGGTTTTTTGAAATAGAATGGTCATTCTGCATCTTCCCATGTGATTGAAATACCTACCTGGACACTATGGAAACTCATATTCCCATTGCAACTGTCCCGACATCACAAAAGTTTTGAAAAAAAATAGTTGATTTTGAATCAACGATATCTCCCTCATGTGAACTCTGATTCGACCAATTTTTTTTTAAAAGGGTGATTTTCGAGAGGAGCTGAGATATACAATCATTTTTCTAAAATCACAAAAACTGCAAAAAATGATAGGAGAGCCATCGTCCATGAATTCCCGTCAGAAAAATCTCTACAACATAGTTGATTTTAAATCATCGATATCTACCTCATCCAGACTCCGACTCTGTGATTTGCTTTTTTAATTTGGGTATTGTTTCGCAAGGAATCCCGATCTGTTATTTATTTTTGTAAATTTTGCACCAAACGTTTTATATCTGATCTGCAAACTCGCTTCCCAAGAAAATCCTTGCAAAAAAAATGACAAAATAAAAATCATTCCCGCTTTGCCCAAGAAAGTGCTATGTTTGAGGTCGTAGCACGTGCTTGAAGTTTTTTAAATATTGCTGCAAAAATTTGAAACTGAAATATGCATCAAACCCTCATTCCCATGGAATCGTAACTATGGTATTATAAGTGGCACCCACCCATGGTATTCATCCACCCATGGAATTTATCCATGATATTGTAAGTGGCATCCACCCATGGTATTTTCCCATGGTATTGTATGTGGCATCGACCCTTGGTATTATCCTCCCATGGTATTTATCCACTCATGAAATTTATCCATGGTATTGTAAGTGACATCAACCCAGGGTATTCATTCACCCATGGTATTTACCCCCCCATGGAATTTACTTATGGTACTATGACCAAAAATGGCTATAAGTAACAAGTCACATTTTGTAAAAGAACATATTTTCCACCATAATGTAGCCTTTACAGTTATTATTTGTTTCAAAAAAAAAAGTTTCTTTGTGGTTTTGTTTTTGTGTGTTCTTCTCTTTTCTTCTGCCATTTAAATTTTTCAAATCTTGGGGGCCTCCCCCTAAGATCTGAATCAACCAATCACTGAAACCCAATCAACTAAAACTCAACCAATTAGTCAGATCATTATAACTAGAATATCAGTCATCATACTACACATCACAGAAACAAGATCATGTTACTGTAAACCCTAATCAACCATATGTCAAAATGTATATGCTATTTTATAGTTTGTATGCACCTTTCATGAATCATACCCACGTACAGATATTAAACTTATAAAAATTGAAAGTTGAACCATTGTCACTCTAAAACACATATTGAATCATACTCAGATCTACTGCAACATTCTGAACCAATCACAAAACTGTTTATGATCTTCAATCATTATCAACAAGTAATCTCAACATTCTTCAATCAATCAAACCATAATAAAACCATCATTGTTTAAACCCAGATCATCAAGAATACTTCATTGAGAGACAACAAAAACACATCATAACTTATTAACTGATCAAACATTCTTTTTCATCAAAACCCTACTTTATGTATGCCCTTTCCTCAAAGCATATCCACATGTGTGTGCTCTTTTCATGAACCAAAACCATGTGTACATGACTTACCAGAAACACATATGCGTGTGTACGCACCTTGCAGGCTATAAAACCCATGTACGTATATGCAAATTTAGAGTCAAATATTCGTTGCAACATAGAACTTCAGACATGCATAGATCTCGACATACATAGACATATCATGTTTTAAGACACCATGAACACAAATCAAATCATTCCATAATCATTATTGTCATTTCGGATCTATTGGATCTGATCCATCATCAAACTCCTGGGTGCATACTTAGTTTAGATCAAGCAAAGCATCAATAACCCATAACATGTATATTTTCTTCAAATCCAACTATTCATAAGATTTCCATTACTTGCACACATTACACGCATCACACACATTACACGCATCGCACACCTTGACCTTCATCACCTTATATAGTTTATCCTTTTTCCAATACCATAGATCAAAACCATTCTCCAGCTGATGGTTATGTTAGATGGGATCAAAACAACTATTACTGGGCTCAATACCATAGGGCAATACCATCTTAAGGACCCTTGGTATCTAGAATACCATGGTGTCGAAACTATACACACCTTTGCTTCTTCATACTCATGTGTGTACATGGATTTACTTAACAGAACCCGTGCACACTTCTTGAACTTTCAACTTTATCATACCTTTGCCTCTGAACTGATATACCTTTGCCAAAACACTCTGTCAAATCTATAAAAAATTCTATCACATCTTATTTACATCTTCAACAAGTAGATTTCCATCAATTCACAACTCATCAAGTAGGTTGTCATCAAGAAAAACTCATCAAGTAGGTTTCCGTCAAGGACAACACCAAATTCATAATGCCAACAATTTCCCCCTTGCAACCACTTTGGTGTTTGGTCACCACAACCTGTAATCCCTGTAAGAACATCAAGCCAAGCACCAAACCAAGCTACTCTTAAAACACCAAGTTGTTCTCCCCCTTTGACATCAAGAGAAAAGGGTTGACCAATGCTGAATGAAGACTTCCATATCTGAATTGTTGAATATGAACACTGAAATGCTCCCCCTGAGCACATTCTGAACTCTCTGATGGATGTGCATTGAAGTACGTGACTATATGACTTAATGGACTTGTCCTATCATCAAGGACTCAAACTTACATCAATCACCCAATCATAGTGGGTTTACATATTTGACACCATTATTACATCAACTTCCCAAACACAATGGGGTTACAAATTACATCACATGTCCAAAAGGACTTGACCACAATAGTCCATACATGACTTAATTTAACAATGATTACATCATAGGTATTTACATGACATTTACATAAAATGATAGATAAGGCATTCATAACCAAAACCAAAATACCTCAATAAGGCCATGATAGTCATCAGCAACTATCATATACTATGCACCATGAGAAACTGACATTAGCACTAAGAGAAAAAACCTGTATATGTCCATTACCAATGTAGTTTCAATATCATCAACATGTGACCTGATATGCAACATAAGATATGTTTATCAACTCATCCTCTTGACCTCATCAAGATCAACTTGCTCTTTTCCCTTAGTATAAAAATCCTTAATCTATGTTCATAAAAAAATAGCCTTTCATGCATTAACTAGCCATATGCCATATCTCCAAGTAGTATTGACCATATATTCACAAAACCATTCACATAATATCATGTACATGTGTAAGCACCATTGTCATCATCTATGACTACAACATCATCATCAAATAATCATAGCAATAATTGCATGTTCTTTCCACAACAATCCCCAACATATCAAACACGTATCATCACTAGGGAATTTTCTAACATCCCACATCTAATAAGCATCAACATATGTGAGAACCATGCCTATCTTCATAAAGTAATATGGGGAGAAGTATTCATCATTCCTTATCATCATCACCATGTGACTAAGTAAGTTATTTCGCCAAATAGCCATTTCCTCATGAAATCTGCATTAGCACCATTCTCTTGACCCATTTTCTTCATCCAGGAAGAACTATCACACTAGCATCACTTCATCAATGTGAAAATCATTCATAAGATCCTTATCTATAGTTCATTTATCATAGAGATAGTAGTATATATCTAGCTTCTCATCAATGAGAAAATCAAGCCATAAGCTCACAATCATTTGTTAAACTATGTTAGTAACTCATCTCCTTGATACCATCAAAAGAAACAATCCTCAAACACTATACCATGTGAGAGTCAAGAACTATAGGAATCCTTATCCATAACTGCACCATATGCAATTTATGCATCTTTGAAGGTATGATGATGGCAACATAAAGTAATAAGCGACACTTATCATCATCAAATAATTAAGCTATGTACTCAAGCTTTGTTTATCTCCTTGAACTTATGATGATCACCATGTAAGCAACATAACATATGTGCCATAGCATCATCAAAAGAATCATCCATAAATCTGATCAGTAGCTTCAAAACAATTATGTGGCACAAGTAATATATAAGTATCATCTATGATTTCATCATAGGCAACCCATGACTACAACATAGCATGATGCATCATTTAAACACTTCAACAACATAAGAATTATTACCATAGATAAGCATCATTACATATCAAGGACTTCTAAAGCAAACATAATGCCAACAATGCATTATTAGAAGCATAGAAAATGCTCCTCCTGAACCTGTGTCAACTATTCACTGTCAGATTTGATCATATCATTTCATATATCAGTAAGAATCATCAAGGCATCATCATCAACCAGTTATCCAACAAGTCATCAACAACTTATGAGGGCCAAAATCACTTCTAAATAGCATCAACAGACTATAACCATCAACCATCATAACAAAAAAGCCAATTGATAATTGACTGAACCATATCAGACCCTTTTCCTGCATTTGTCCCACTATTTCTTCATTAAACCAAAATATACAAAACTGTGCAGTTTAGAACTTGCATATACATGCAACTTGTCTTCATAAGATCCACGTACAGAAATTGAAATACTAAAATTTCACACTTTCACCTCCCCCTGAGTCCGTTATGATTGCACATGTGCATTGTTACTACACCAGAGCCAATGTCAATAGTATAAGAAACATGAAAATAAAAAAAAACCATGGGAGTCATCATCAAGACAACACATGTATTACTCTACCAAATATTACATATCACTGATCCTGAGGACCTGATAATTATCTTATGTTTTCATGAGGTCAAGTACCTCTCACCACTTCTGCAATCTGTTATCACTGACAAAATTTCGATGCTAAATGTCTGCAAATAAGCACATGAACCCTTTTAGCAGTTTCGCAGCGCAAAATGTTTAGGTGATTTCGTAGCACATAATTCATAATTTGCACTGGCTGCGCTACGAAATTGGGGATTTGTCCAAAACCATTGCTCACCCATATCACTTTTGTCTCCTATGAATTCTGTGGGAATATGATATATGCATAGTAAAGTTTGTTTCAGCAAATAGATGGTGAAGTTTGTAATTCATCTGAGTTATGGCTACAGGCTGGCTTGCCTTCTAGTGAGAGTTTAAAGCTTGTTAGCCAGGATAAAAGTCCTCAATCAGTTCCACTGTCAATGACAGCTGAGGTTAATAGAAAGGTGGCTTTTGAATAAGGTGCCAATCATAAGAAGGAAAGCATATCAAGATTTAGAAGATGCTGGTCGTGGTATAGTGCCTTAGAAGATACATCATTGGAAAGAGAGGATTTTCAGACTTCTGCAAGTGATTACTTGAGAGCCCTTTCTATATTAGAATGCTTGGAAGAACCCAACAGTCGTCATATTTCACAACTATGTTTTAAGATATGTTTGGCTCTACAGATGCAGAACCAGATCCCAGATGCACTAAGCTATTTAAGATCCCAGCTTGTACACAAATGAAGCTGAGACATCCAAAGATGAAAGTTCTGGAAAATATGCACAGACAAATAATGTTCCCAAGGGAGATCTCCATACTGGAACACTGGTTACAGCTGCTGTAGGTGATGTTTTCTACAGGCATATTTCTCTGCTTTAAGTAGTCAAATTTCGGGAGGTATTTAGAGCAGCTGAAAGAATATTTTAGAAAAATTAAAGAGATTTTTGTTCCTAACATACTCAACTAGAAAAACCTCTTTCAGTTTCTTCAAATTGATTATGAGCTGGGAGAAACAAGTGACTGAACATCGCGCTACGAAACTGCTGGAGATGCAGTTTTTAATTTCCTGTTTTACACATCTTCTTCAAGGATCGATTATGGGAAGCTGGAGTAGTTTTTCAAAAAACCAAAAGAGGTTTTTGTTAAACACGGATGGGTTCACAAAAATCTCCTTCAGTTTTTCCAAATACGTTTTCTGTGAAGAATTATGAACTCTGTCCCAAGACATATTTTTCAGCCAGAACAGCAGTTTTGTAGCAGCTGTACAAGTGGAAATGCAAACAGTTTGATAGTAGGATCAGAAAATTATCAAAGGAAATGCCTAAGGAACATCAAGGAGACCACATAAGGCTATCAGGGCCATTCAGATAATGACAAGTGTGCATTCTCAATAAAGGTAAAATATTTTGTCTTAAGCTATAGCTTTAATAAAGGTACTTTATTACTGGTGGTTAGGGTTTGGCTGAAGATACATACGAGGATGTGGGCTTGTACACTTGTTCAATCAACAAGGCTTCCAGCATATCTGGAAAGATGGTGATGCTCATTGATTTTGAAGTATTAAAGAGGCTGAGAAGGTGCAGAAAGAGGAAGTATCTGTAGAAGTGCCTAGTACAGAGGTACTTGAGGTTTTGACCAAAACAGTACATGCAGCCAAGCGTAAAGACAAGAGTCAAAAGGTGTTTATTAGCCAAGGAGGCAATGTCATAGCTATCAGGAACCAGACTAGAGCAACACAAGAAGAAGTGGCTCAGATTAAAAAATGTTTCTAAAGAAAGGGCAGTGAGATATGCTAATTATAGAAAGGTTGTGCTAAAAGGCAGTACAAGTCTAATGGGCCAAACTGAATCAGTGTCTGATGCATATTTGTGGACAGTGCCAGCTCTTAAGCAAGCAAAGACCATGAAACAGCTGAACACAAGCCTAAGAGCAGAAAACAAGGCTTTGAAGAAAGAAGTTAGTAGTCTGAAGAGGAAGCTAGGTAAACTAGCTCATTGATCTAAGGGGAAATTTGCTTTTCAAGTTTTGATTAATTTTGGTTTCCATCATTTTGAACCTTTTTAGATCCCTAGCACCTGTACAAGGTAGCTGAAGAAATCATGAAATTAAGTCAACAGTGCTTTAAGATTCATATG
>APFE031759596.1:989-20898 GCA_000404065.3 Pinus taeda | reverse complement strand
GCCAAATGTCCTGTCATGCAATCCCTGCAAAGAGTGCCGAAAATTTCGTCATTTGAGCTAAAATTTCAAAGGGAAAAGTGAAAATCAATGTTGCTTTAAGTCAGTGAAAAAGTGTCAAAACATAACATTAGAAAAATGGGTTTTTGAAGAAGCAAAAATTTAACCGATGACTTCCAAGTCTTTATATACAAGTTTTCACCAAAATCAAAGCCATTGTGCAAATCAAGTTCATAGGGAGACATTGCAAAGTGTTTGAGTGTGCATCGTACGTGTTTGGAGCAAAGGTGGAGGCAGTTTCCAGGGTGCGGCGCATATACACAGGGGTGCGGTGCACACAGAGGGTGCGGCGCACACAGAGCCACCCCTCAGTTCATTTTTTCAACGGGTGTGGTGTACACCGAGGACGCGGTGCACTAGGTTTGGCGCGCGGCCCACACCCACAAAGGGCTAAAACCGTGCCAAATTTCCTCAAATTTCTTGTGAAGCCCCTCAAATTGACAGGTATGCTCTATGACATGACTTGTTCATCAAAGTTTATAAATGGTATGGTGGTTTATGGCTATGTTTGAATGCAACAAAACTCATAAAATCAACCACAAGAAAACACCAAAGGCCATTGTTGCTAGGGTTGCATAATTGTGGTATTGAGGCCAAGGTTCCATTTTCACCCACCATTTTTCCCTTCACCTACCATTTTTCCCTATCCTCCCTCTCAGTTTTCCTTATTATCCCTTACCCTAAAAACACTACCAAACCCTATTCCCTTTCCCCTCCTTCTTATTTGTCAACATAACACCCCAAAACCCTACCTTGTCAAACCCCAAACCCTTTATACCCTATCAAATACCCAAACCCCCTACATATCCCTAAACAAACTTCTCCCCATAACCCCTATTCCCATCATATTACTCCCTTCCTAATACTCCTTTTTTCATTGTTTCCCTTGGTGACAGATATCACAAGAGCACCAAGCTTCACACCATCATCAAAAGGCAGCCTGAGTACAGTACACACAACAGTCATGGCATCACAACATTCATCATAGTATGATATGGAGACACAAAGTGACTCATCCTTGGAAGAGCAGGCTCCCAGGAGACATCACAAGAGTGGCAAACATGTTAGGGATGAGCCCACTACCCTCACTGAATTACAAGCATGCCCTCTTGCCATGTCATGTTTCCAGAATCTAGCATGTTTTGAATTTTGTCAAAGGGTGGCTAATGTTAGAGTTCATCATGAGTTGGCCCATCTTTTTGTGCTTCACCTACATGGAGGTCAGTCTATCTTGGCCGGGGTCACCTTCACATTGACAACTGAAACTATCTCAGTGGCAGTAGGCATACCAAATGTAGAATAGTGGCATAAGAAAAAGAAGGTGGATAGGCAACACTATGAGCATTACATTAAGGCCAGATTCTTGAGTCAGCTCACAAGAGTCTTCCCATTCAGATATTTGAAACATGAGTATGCTCCACTCATGAAATTGATCATGAAGTACTTCAGCTGTGGGGGGAGCTTCTCTCGACTATATGCCTATCACATTAGGTTGCTCATGCACTTTACCAGGGTGAGGATGATGAACCTCCCATTTTTCATATGTAGGAACATAGAGAAGATGAACACTTTCATGCAGCATAAGACCCCTCAACAACAACTTAACAACGTTTATCACTTTTCTCTTATCTGGATGTTGGTGGATCATCAGTTGGGATTGCAGGGCATTGCTTGGGAGGACTTCATCTCTCGTGACCACTTTAGCACTTCACAGGTACTATCAGAGGCAGAGCATGAGATAGGTGGTCCTTCTCATCAGTATGAGCGCCATGAGACCACTAATATGCCAGTATTCATGAAATATCAAAGAGGTAGTAGGCACTTCTTTGCAGTAGCAAAGCGAGTGTTATCTCCACTCGGGGTGGAAGGGGCCTCGCTTCCAACATCGACTACATAGGTATAGGACAAGGGCAAGAAGCCCATGCATGATGAGGGGCCATCAGGTGAACAGGAGCCGATTTCATCCTCATTCAGGATGATGATGTAGATGTGGAGAGTGCCCGACTTAGGATGACTATTCAGGAGCAGAACATGGAGATCTAAGGCTTGTCACTCATTGTGGAGAGGACCAAATGGATCATCAAGTATTTGGAGCAGAGGAACAAACAACTTGAGGACCAGCATGAGATCATGGAGTTGCAAAACATCCGTGAGAATTGACAAGCTGCCCAACAAAGGAGGATCGAGCTCACTACCTTGGAGCAAGAGATCAACAATGACCATGAGTCTTGGCTAGAGTAGATCAACATCCACCTGGAGAGACTACTGAGAAGGCCGACAGATACAAAACCATACTGAGGAGGATGGTTTATCATTACAGGGCACGGAACATGAGTGCAAAGGCCCGGATAAGGAGCTTGAAGGCAAAATTGAGCAAAGCAACAAAAGAGGCAAAAAAGCATGATCAGCTTCAAATCTTGGCTGGATCTTTTGTGACCCAGCATAGTGCCTCTTAGAGAACCTCCAGCCTAAATTTCAAGAAATTTGGGGCAATTTTGGTCACATGGTAATTTTTTGGTCAAAACACAGGTTTTTTCTCCCTGTGTGCTGCACCACTGGCACGGTGCTTAGCATTGGGAGCTCCAAATGACAAATGGATTGAATTTTTGGTTTCAACATGCAAAATCATGACTACTAGTGCTTGGACAAGAAATTTGGGCATGATTTGGGCCTCCAGGAGGTCAAAAACACCCAAAAAATGGCCTCTCTACCCCTATTTTGACACACAGGAAGCAGTCTTGAAGGAATGAAGATTTGGAAGGGCAAATGAGAACCAAATTTAGAAATTCCACTTGGGTTAGAAATTAGACAGGACAAGCTTTCGAAAAAGCATACTTGGGAACATTTTGGACTGTTTAAGGTGCCTCAAAATAGGCTCCAAAGTGGCGTGGCGCATATAGAAAGTGGCGTGGCACATATAGGGAAAAAGGCCTAATTTACCTCCATTTCGCAAAATTTCGATTCGCAACTTTCCAAAAGTGGGCCTGCTCATCTATACTTCACTTTTTCGGCACCTAAGGTGGAATTTAAAGAATTTGCACTCCAGATTAGCTTCTATCCAAGTGGCAAAGGAAGGCAAAGAGTCACCCAAGCCATTTGTCATGTTTGTAACGCTGCACCTGTAGCTAATGGTTGGCTTTCCACCTCCATTTTGTAATGATTCAAGTAACTCCCCAACCCTTGGGCGTTCTATCTCCTCATGGCACATTCTATATATTGTAAGCAAACTATTTGCAAAGGGTTGGTTGGCTTGTAACTTCTGGGAGATTGTGGGAAAGAAACTTTGTTTCTTCATTGTATATTTTGACAGAGGATGAATTAAAGGTAGTGGCTCTATTTCATGAGATTCATGTGGTTGTGAGCGTCGAAAATGTGTCTCTTATGTTTCATATGTATCTCTCGTTATGTTCCATAGTTCATTTCATATTCATTTACAGTGAAATTTTCTAAGTTAGATAAGGTAGAATTCAATTTTATTGCTCTGCCTGTGGGAAAATTTCATGTTCAGTGTTCTTTCTTCTGTTGAAAAGGATTCATGTGCATATATCCTTTTCACCCTCCTAAGCAATGTCTCCATTCCATGCTATTTCAAACTAAATTTCTAGGCTTTCCGCCTGTCTTGCCTCGCGAACTAATTTGTGCCTTTGTATTTCATCCTTTGTTCATTGCTGTCCGTTGGCCCCATAGCATCCCAGAAACACAGTCATTGATAAAAATCACTTCTTGTGTCCATATTCACTTACTAGACTAAGATTAATATTTCACAATAAGTCATCTCAGAGCATATTGTTAAGTATTCGTTGAGCGTGACTCGGAGAGAGCCCTCTCCTGTTCTGGTAGGGCTAGCTACCAGACTGAGCGTGGTTTGTGGTTACCGTGAATTTTGCCTTCCTTCAGCCTAAGGCGGATTTAGGTGCTAACAGAAGGAACAATTCCTGGCTAGTTTTCATCACCAGGTACAAAGGTAGTGTGAAAAGGCCTGGCACGATTTCCATATTAAGTTGCGCACCTTCAAGGTAAATGAATTAGTGTTGATGTATGACAGTAAGTTTGAAAAATTCTTGAAAGTTTAGAATGCAGTAGCTGGGAGCATACATGGTTGAGGAGGCCACAGATGGAGTCGGAGTGCATTTGGTCAAACGAAATGGAGAACCATTCCCAAGTAAAGTGAATGGCAGCCACTTGAAGTCCTAAATGGGTGGCCTGACTATCTTACTAACCAGAGGAAGCACAATCTTCATGCTCCAAGGATTTAGACAAAGGTACAGGACTATAAACAAATGCAAGGGATACTGGCACATATGCATAGAAACAGCTTGGACACAGAGGTCTCAGAACAACAAATGCAGCAAATCCAGCAAGCAGTAGCTTAGTGCACTGCTGACATCCGCGCAGTTCAAGAACAGTTGGAGGGACTCCACGCAAAGATCATTGCACCAATAGAGTGACTCGAGGGTGAGTCATGATGTTTATGTTAGGGGCCTATTGGGCATGGAATCCCCCCAGGCTATGTTTTGGGGCTCAAAGCCCAAGTTTTGACCGAATCTTATTGTAAAGCTTCGCAAATCACAGGCACCGGGCGTGAAAGTATGATAGAGTCACAGGGTTGTCTACCCTAGTTTTGTAATCTAATGTATACCTACCCATGGTTTGTGAACCATGGGATTGTATAAATAGAGTGAAGTGATTGAGTCGAAGTGTAAAGTGTGTCTTTGTGTCATAGGGTAGGAGAAGGCTCTGCAGCTGAGTGTGCAGAGACCTAATATTCTGTAGCTAAGTGCGTGGACCCTTGCAGCTGAGTATGCAGGGCGAGTCAAATCTGTAACCAAGGAAGGAAATAATAAAGAGAAGTTTTTTCATAATTATATGTATATGTTCTTGGGTTAATGCATGTTTGTTATGATTTTCAAATATACTGTTTATTTACTGCGCGCACCTGTATGAATGATTTATATTGTTAAGCATATCTTAAAGCACACAAGTAGGCTAACATAATCAACTAACATTGGAATACCAGTAAGGTCTTGGGTAATAATGTAGAAGCACAGTGTTTAACCCCTGGGTAGGGCTACGTGAAGGTAGTATATCAGACTACGAGGTACGAGAAAGTACGTGAAGCAACCTGTGCGCAAGGTCAAACTACAGACCACTTGAACTCATCAGACATCTCTAGGGTGTGGAAACCTAGTTCTAGCACCCTCCCATACTACTTTGGGTGAGACCTCAGTCCGCGCCCTATGGACTGTTACCGAAAAGGCAAGTAGTACTGGGATTTGTTTGGCTAACTTAACTCTGAACCTGGGTCAGGCCCCAATAAACCAACACTCCTTCCCTTAAAATTGATTAACTGCATCCATATCAAAAGCCCAATAAAGTCTAAGTAAAGTTGGATATGGATTTCTATCGTCCAAAATCTCAATAACTTTGAAGTATCCTAATATGCTTGCTCCTTCAATATCCACAACAACTCCATGCAATCAACCCATCACGATGATATTCTACTAATTGGCCATGTGTAGCTGAATTAGTGACCATTTTAATGTGGGTTACCCCATTCGCTCCCAAGTTTGCTTCGGTAATACATTTACATCAGATCCCAAGTCAAGAATTACCCAATCCATCTTGAATTCATCGATCTGCGCAGTTAATCACACCTCTCAACCAATACTTTTCTTATTTTTGTTTACCTTGTTTACTGTGGGTTGTTCCAGTTGTGGCTTTTCTTTACCAACGTAGTTATCAATTATCCCTTGCAATCCTTCTACTGCTTTCTGATTTTTGAGTAACTTCATACATCTTTTCTGAGTTAGTAACTGGAGAACCCATAGTAATACCCATATTCTGTCAATGTTTCAAATTGGGTATTACTGTGGGTTCTCCGGTTACTAACTTAGAAAATATAAACCACAGATGTCCAAAATCCAACTTTGTACATGTCTACAGAAATGATTTCCGAACAGTCGGATCAGTATTTTCTATCACGGTAGCAACTTCAGAATTATTCTTTTATGGCACTAAATGCATCTGCATCCTTGATGTCAAAGATCTCGGTTACATGAAAATCTCCTTTTCTTCCATGAAGGTTTCTTTCTCCCTCGACATATTGAACTTAGTACCCCTCTCTCCTTCCTTCCTAACCCATGCATCTACCATTGGATTTTTACCCTCTACTTTATCTTCTCTTATAGCCACACCACTTCGTGTCACTATATTAATGCTTAGATAATCCTCATGTGGTTCATATCACATCATTTGTAAATTCTATGGAAGTTGTTGATTCTTCTTTTCCTACATCTTAGCCATTAAAACATGGCAATACTCTATCACATGGTCAAAATGTCTACAATACTTATAATAAGGGTGAGTGGGGTTCTGGAAAGTCCTGCATGAAATGTCTAGCTTCACCACAGTTGTAGCATATGATCTAACCCTGACCTCATGCAATGCCCCTCCTCAACCTTCAAATCCTTCATGGGCCACAGGTGAACCATGATATTCCTGCGCATGGCCTTTAGCTTGCATCTTATATGTCAGAGTTTGATCCATCATCAAATCATAACTGTGGAAATCCTTCTCATCATGTCATAATGATCAACAGAAGTTACAAAATAATTGCCTTGGAGAATAGACATATTTCTGTAACAAATAATAGTGATTTTTTAGGTGTTGGCCTGCAACTTGGAAAATACTATACTAGACACTCGGTAAGGTACTTGGTCCAGCACTAGGCTCTTGCTTCAAAGGATCAAGACCTCTAGTAGCCACATAATCATAATAAAAAGGACGCTAGTCCTTATAGTGACCCTCCACTTTACACTTTGTACACCAAACTTCTAAGCACATCTCAGACCAAGCTTCCTTTCCTTTCATGAAATATTGTATCTCCATATGCAAGCTTGCTAACTGGTATTATATCTACTGAACCCTTGTGTGAGTATCTTGTATCGGCAAAGCTTCCAACCTCATTGTGATTTCTAATGCTTCTACCTACATCCCAATCTTTTGTTGTGATAATGGTAATCTGAAATGTGGCAATAGTGCAACTATATACAACTATTTTTGTTGTTCATTAGAAATCTAGAAGTTGACTTGTCCTAGCAAGCATTTTAACCTTTGATCAACATCCCAAGTAGTCTCATTGACCAATTTATTAATTTATTTTATTTCTGTAATGCGTTGTGACTATGACTTGAGCTTCTTGAACTCCATGTTGAGTGCGCTTTTTGTCTTAGCTAGCCAAGCAGTTGAGTGAGTTAAATTGTACTTGATATACCATGAAAATGCTCTATCCTACAACAATGTGACAAGATGCACTCTCTTCATATCTTCATATTTTTTTTTGTGTGTTTTCCACATAGCTTCTGTGACAAAACAAAATTGGTCATGATACTCTAATCCCCGACTCTTAAAAATAGGCATATTGACTGTGTTAATGATGCTAAATGGTGGAGGTGGAGGTGGAGGTGTAGGTGTATGAGGTGGAGGTGAAGGTGGAGATGGAGTGGTCGGATGGGGAATCCCAAAAGTTCCTTGATTATTTGAATGCGATGCACCTCAAAGTATATTATGGTTTCTCCTTTCTTCTTTACTTTCTTATTCACCCAATAATAGACTGTACTCACCCTCAGTGAATTTATCAAGGTGTATTCTGAACCTTTTTCTGCTTTGTGTAGATCCAGTCTGGCTTCTTTTAAACATAAATTCATAGGTAGTATACTCTTTTCACTTAACAACATCTTAATCCAGAGATTTAAAGAATTCAGGTACTTACCTCATGAACCTTTTAAAAATCAGTGTTCAGCTTCATTCTAGGATATTATGTGTCAATCGTGAATTCAGTAATAAATCCTCCAACAATACTATTGATACAATACTAGTCAAGAGCTCTTCTAACCTTGTTTTCAATCTCCTTAATTCACCTAGTCATCTCTGGGGTCCACATAGCAGGATCATCTTGTTTCCAACAGGGTTCGTTTGCAGATGGTTTTAAAAGCTACTCGTGCAGCTGGTTAGCAAATGATGTAAAATATATCTCACATTATTTTGTATAGATATACCTTTGTAACCACCTTTATGTCCACGGATGTGGATTTCTATTTTCATGTGCTGAAAATTCGTGCAACTTCAGATCTACACAATCTTGGATCTCTTTTCTAGTCAGTTGCCACATCACACATCCCTCAGATATATCCTAGTCCTGGCAACGAAACCATTTGTTGGCTTAAGGGGCTTATACCCAGGTTCAGAGTTAGTCTGTGCTAACCAAAAAAACCCTATACTACTGGCCCTTTTGGCAATGATCTGCATAGCATAGACAAAAGTATCACCTAAGGAAATATTGGGAGATGTTAGAAATGAGTTTCGGCATCTAGAGGGGCTATGCAGTGTGGTTGTAAGGTTTCTTTCAGTTTAGGGCTTAATCTAGCCTTTGCAAACCATTAACCTTATTGTTACAGTCATATATCATTTTCCTACTTAACAGATTTGTGAGCTACGCGTAACTAGTCTATCATGCATTATTCATCATATAAAACAATATTTGAACTTTCATGATGCAATTATAGAATAAATATACAAAAGCAAACCCTAATTAGGAATAAATACATAAACTACACGAACATATAAAAATACACGTATCCATTCATAATTCTTCTTTATTACTTCAAATCTTCATTGATACAGTCTTCTTGACCTTGCGCACGCAGTTGCAGGGGCCTTCTCACACAACTGCAGACTTACCAATGCCTCCACACACATAGCTATAGGGGCCTTCCTCTTCGTCTGAATACAAAAAGATATCCTGATTACAAACCCAAAATCATATCATAACATCAATTATTGTGTTTGACTCACTAAGAGAACCATTTATATATCCTTTTCCCTTACAATACCATGGTCCACAAACCATGGGTGGGGCTCAAAATAGTCAAATGTTTCCCATCCCATTACAAAATAAGGGGCTTTGACTCATGCTAAAGCCCCTTTGACTCCTAGAACTCTACATGAACCACACTATGCTCCTCACAATGTGGAGACTTTACATGAATTAGACAAAGATTGGACCTAGGGGATCCCTACCCAACAAGAACAAATCATGGAGATAGGAGAAGGGGGAAAGAGGAAGCTATATTATCAAACTAGGGAAAGGAAACTAAAGAGAATAAACTCGAGGAAATGAACAAGTTGATAAGAAACATGTGTAACAAGCTTGTGAAACTGCAGTTAGGAAACAAAATCTCTCCTCAAGCAAACCAACCATCTCCTAACCGAAGTTTCAATCCTTAGTTTAGGAGACCTACTGCGAAGCTATTGCAAAGGGAGAGAAGGGAGAAAAAAGATCACATTCAGTCTCCAATGTATTTGGAATATGATCCAGTGGAGAATTCTAAATAAATAACAGAAGTCCAAGAAAAATAGTTTTGTTATTTTTCAGAGGGAGAAAATGAAATAGAGGCCAATGATGTAGAAGGGGATGATTGGGAGGCCCTGGTGGATGATGATGAGATTAAAAACTATTGTAGACTATTTTTTGACTTCATGGAGACCCAACTACATAGGAAATATGGTCATAGATATTTGAAGAAAATATCTGGAATGTTGGACCAAAATGAGGAGTCTTGTTCCCCAAATCCTCTGAAACCAGCAAAGAAAGGAAAGAAGCCTCTTGACCAAGCCTCACCTATAATGAAAGAGACTCTATTTTCATTTCTTCGTAAACCTGACATGTCTAAAATAGAGTAGTTTCCTTTACCATCCAAACCAGCTTGTGAGAAAGAGAAATATCTTGTTGATGTTATCATAGTTTATAGAAACTCTATTTTTTTTTAATCTTTAAAAGGAGCTGGAGAAGGTTAAAATATTTGTCCCATTGAATGAACTATTAAAACAACCCAATTATAAAGCCCAAGTGTCTCAATTTGTCTATCCATCCATCATAGCACCTTGGTGAGAAAGCCTAAACCTCCAAGAGGAAAGATCCATGGTTGTATTTGGACCCAATGTCAAGGAACGAGACCATTTTACTCCCCATTTCTATGTTACTTTGGTGATTCATGAACTTCTATTACATAAATACATGCATGACTCAGGAGCTTCTCACAATATGAAGCCATTGTCTATTATGAAGTAATTGGGGCTGTAAGTAATAATGTCATATAAAGATTTATATTATTTGACTCAAAGAGAGTAAAATGTCTAGGGTTGATTAAATACCTGCTAGTCAATTTGGCTCAGATCCCTATGAAGAGTGTTGTAATGGATATTGTAGTGGTTGATATCCTTGAGAGGTTTGGTATTCTCTTGTCCAGATCATGGGGATGGAAAATTGGAGGATCTATTCAAATGCATATGCTACCATTCATGTTTTTGGTGGAGAAGAGTGTCAGTTATATAGGGAAGCAATATTTGTGGAGACTGTTACAAGAACCGATTACTCAAATAATTCCCTCGCTTATGGTAAAGAGAAAGGTTTATCTTGTTTGTTGTTAGAGGAATATTATTAAATCATGGATGAGACATAGGTGGAATGTTCTGTCTAACTAGACCAACAATCACTAGTCTAGTGTGACAAAGTGTGGAAGCTATACTTTGATGGTGCTTATTCCAAGAAGTAAATGGGGCAGGTGTGTTTTTGTTATCTGTAGAAGGAAACTTGATCCCTCTCTCTTTCAAGTTGGAGTTTGAAGCCAAAAAAAATGTTGTTGAATATGAAGCTTTGTTGCTAGCTCTATAGGCTTCCATAAATATCAACATTAGGTGCTTAGTAGTGTTTGTGGATTCATATCTAGTAGTGAAACAAATCTGAATTCAATACCAAACCAAAAATCTAAGACAAAAGGCCTACAAAAATGAGGCATGGGATCTGATTGAGAATTTTTTCTTAGATTTTAACATCTTGTTTTTCCTAGAGATGAAAATCAGATGGCAGATTCCTTAGTCATAGCTGCCAGTAACTTCAAGCCTCCTCAAAACCCCTTTCTTGGATACAAAATTAAAGTCAGATACATGCCTTTAATACCAGACAATGTTAAGTATTGGTAGGTGTTTGAAGTTGAGGAATAGATCAAATTCCTCATGGAGGTCGTTGGAGAATTTTTAGGCTCAGAGATTGATCAGGAGGAAGTGAAAGTGGTACATGAGAAATAGGCCAGGTGGGAAGAGACCATGACAGGGCACAATTTTACAATTGAATGTTAATGTTATCCCTAGAGGTTTTGCTCCCTTGGAAATATTTTTCAACTCAAATGATATGGTTTCCAATCAAATTGAGAAATAATTTGAAGAACATGTGGAAAACTACAATATTGGCTCAGATTAGGATCCCCGGATAATTAAGTTGGCGAAAGGAGTTCCCAAGGAATGCCAAAAAAGCTACCTGGACCTTTTAAATAAGTATATGGATGTGTTTTCTTGGTCTTATGATGATTTAAAACATTTGATACTAATGTCATCCAACATACAATTCCTGTGAAGAGGGGTGAAACCATACAAACATAAGCTTAAGTAGATTAACCCCTATTACTTCCATCAATTGAGAAAGAGGTGAGGAAGTTTATCCAATCTAAAATTACCATACCTTTGAGGTATTCAGACTAGGTGGAAAATCTTGTTCATGTCAGGAAGAAGAATGGGTAAATAAGGTTGTGTGTCAACAATAAGAGTATGAGAAAGGCCTCACTAAAGGATAATTACCCTCTACCTAAAATGGATTGCATTCCACAAAAGGTGGTGGGATCTACTCGTATGTCTATGATGGATGGTTTTTATGGATATAATCAAGTAGCTATGCATCCTAAGGATCAAAAGGAAACTACTTTCACCACGCCTTGTAAACATTTATGTATGTATGAATTCCCTTCAACCTCACTAATGCATAAGGCACTTTCAAGAGAGAAATTGATATAGCATGTGTGGGAGAAAAAGATAAGTTTGTGGTACTTTACCTAGATGACATCACTATTTTTTCAAAAAGAGATGAGCAACATATTAAACAGCTATGACTCACTTTTGAGAAATGTAGAAAATATGGCATATATTTAAATCCTAAGAAGTCTCATTTTTCTCTAAGTGAGGGAAAGTTTCTAGGTAAAATCATGGAAAAAGAGGGGGTGAATATAGATACCAAGAGGGTGGAAGCCATCAAAAACATCCCACTACCCAGAAATAAAAAATAAATCTAGACTTTCTTGGGCAGAATCAACTTTTTGAGAAGGTTCATACCCAATTATGCTAAGATAATTAAAGAAATTACAAGGATGTTGAAGAAGGATAGGGAGGTAAAATGGACTGAAGAAGCCCATGAGTCATTCTTCGGAATCAAAAGGGCCTTTAAAGAATCTCTTGTATTAGTCATCCCTGACTACATAAAATCATTTTTCATTTTCTCTTTTTCTTCTCCTCATAATGTGGTTATCGTCTTATTGCAGAAGAACAATGAAGGACATGAGAAACCAATAACATTTTTCAGCAAGGTGCTATGAGATGATGACTTAAAAAATAACATTTTGGAGAAGTGGGCCCATGCCTTGGTCAAGTCCCTAAAGACCTATAGAACATATTTCCTACAATCAAGCATAACAATTTATGTTCCTTCAGTAACTCTGAAACATGTTCTAGTACAAGGATACATTGAGGGAAAAAGAGGAAAATGGGTTGCTAAAATCCAAGAATATGACCTGCAGATCAAACCTAGAAAGTGTTGAAAAGTGTAACTAGGTTTGATCTTGATAATCACATGTAATTATGGAATGAAATCTAAATCAGAAAAATAAAATTATTATATTGACTTGCTTCATGTGTTTCATGAGCAAGGGATTTTGTTTTTGAGTCACAAGTCCCATTGAGAGTCTTTAGAATTAATTTATCATCTAGTCATAAAATCTAAGGGTCATTGTCATGTAAATGAAGCAATGTTACACTTTGTAAAAGGTCAATAGAAGTGTCCTCCAAGACCTTGTCACCTATTCTCTATAAGTCAGCCTACAAATAATGGATAAACTGCTAGAACAAGCCATCCTAAACTCTAGCTGTTAAGTCAGCCTCAAGACCTAGTGAAGAGGTGCATATATAGGAGAACATGGCCTCCATTTAAGCTAAGAAATTCGATTTGATTTTTGTCTAAGAGAAGTGAGAATAAGGGTGCAGAAGAAAGTGCGAAGTAAAGGTAGTGAAAGGGGTTCCTCTAGGGTTATGAAAGTCACTCTTCTGATGTAGCGAACAAGGATCTTCTAGATCAGTGAAAGAGGTATTAGATAGGATTCTTATGGGCATATGAAGAAGGATTTTTATGGGAACTGCGAAGTACAGTTTCTTCTGGGATAGCAAAGGAAGGTATCTTCTGGGTGATCTAAGTAGAGACTGATTTCATCTATAGAAGACCTAGAGACCAATATTCTCTAGGGAAGTTGTGAAGGTGCAATAGAAAAGATAGATACTGAGTTTATCTAGAAGGAGCAGTGGTGAAGTAGTTCAAGGTCAAGAGTAAATGTGAGAAAAGGAAGAGGCACAACATCAAGGTTAGTGACAAGGTTTTTCGGAGGACACTGAATTCAAGGGGATGTGTCATTTTCTTGGTACTTATTAATTGAAGATCTAGAAGAATAATTTTGATCGGGTTTTCCTCTTAAGAGGTGACAGGTTTTGGCCCTAGATGGAGAAGCCTACATACTGTGTTACTTGTATTTTATATATATTAGTAATTTTATTGATATAACACATTCATAATATGTTGAGATTGCAACAAGATGATGGAGCTTAGTGAAAAGAGTCGCTTTCACTAAGTGGGCCCACAGGCAAATTATGGCGCAAAGTCTATTTTTAGACTATGTCTATTTTTAGACATATGGATCATGTCTATGAGTTGCACGATGCTGTTTATGGATGATTGGTCAAGTTGGAAAAAATAGATGGACTTTTATTTTTAGAAAACAATGGTGACAATGTCAAGTCTAATTATAGAGCAATCAAATATTATTAGCTTATAATAATATTTAGACTATAAAATTTATCTTATTCTCTTGGAGCACTTCAGTTTAAGCTACAGATGTGGCACATGAAGTTGTCAGAAGGAAATACATTTTATTTGTGGGTTAGTTGAGTTGTTGCATGCATGACTTCAGTTAGAACTCAATCAGTTGAGTTTGGTGGAGTTGATTGTGGAGTTGATGGAGTTGTGTTCAATTTGACTTGGTTAAACTAGTTGTAATTAGTCGAAGTGCAAATAGACTAATGATGAGTTGTTAAAATAATTATTAACTCATAATGAAACTAAAGAATACATCAATTAACTCAGTTGCATGTCAGTTCATGTTCAGTTCAGGAGGGACAAGTGTTAGAGGATCAGATCGCTATCAGTTGTGACTATAGTTGTGCATGAGGATTTGCACAATCAATGGGATTGAGTTATGCCAATGAGAATTTGCCAATACCAAGTGATTATAGCCTCTGTTCATGTGCTTCCCAGTGTGAGTGATTCTTTTGAGGTAAATACGAGTTTGGTTCAACCATTCTCATCCATTCTTGAGCAGGTATTGGTAAGTGGAGGCAGCCAAGCAGTGGAATAGATTTGGGGATCAGATCTGAGCTGTATTATGTGTAATAGGTGGAGATAGTGCTGGATACTTCTGAGAAGTATTGAATATTGTAATGTTACATGTTCTCAATCATTAATATATAGATAGTGTGGGGTTTTCAGCTGTAAGCTTTCCCCGGGTTACATACTGTGTTAATGTGTGCATGCTCTTGATGTTTTATTGTTATTGATGCTGCTATATTGATGATAAACGTAGAGGAGCTTATTTATTGCGTATGTATTCCACAATAGTACATGATCAGGATAATCTCCATTAAATATGTGTTTATTATTCAAAATTTCTACATGGTACCGAAGCTATTGATCATCAGATCTACTATTCACGAAGTGTTTACATTCTATTTCTGTAGGCAGAGTCTGTAATTGGGCCAGGTAGCCTCTGGATTCATCCTTCCTTTATAAGGTGAGATATCCAGTGAATGCCCATACAGTCGATCTCTGTACAAGAAATACCTTGTTCTCACGAATTCTAGATCAGAAGCAGTTGAGTTGGAGCTGGTGGAATTCGAATTTGCAGCAGTGTTTTCTTGGTGTCAAAACTAAGATGTCTTTCACAGGATTGCGATTGGAGTATGCCCTTGAGGGTAGTACGAACTATATTACATGGAAGGATAGGATGGAGGCAGTATTGGATGATAACGGGCTGAAGGAGTTCATAGAGACAGATGTCCTAAAGCCTATTAATGCTACTCAAGCTGATGCTTGGCAAACGAAGACCGCAAAATGTCGAAGGATTCTGTTGGAGGGCATGAAGGATCACATTGTGTCCAGCCTCCACGGAAAGGCTACTCCATATTTGATGTGGAAATCTTTAACAGAATTATTCCAAAGCAAGAGCGATCAGAGGAAGCTGGTGCTCAAAGATAAACTTAGAAACATCAAATGCGAGAAGGGTGACAATATGCCGAAGTATCTCACGAAGTTCACTCATTGTCGAGATGAGCTGGGAAGTGTGGGGGTTACTGTCGATGATGAGGACTTGGTGAGCTTGGCTCTCCTTGGTCTTCCGAAGAGTTGGCATTCCTATCATGACTCTGTCAATGGTCGGGAGAAATTGCCAGGATGGGAAAGACTGTGGTCAGATCTTGTGCAGGAGGAGATCAGGCGGAGTACCAGGGACGGATCTTCATCAAAGGGAGCTGATGAAGAAAATTGCGCTTTGGCTGACAAAGAAAAGAAAGGGAAGAGCAAGAAAGCTTCTCAGTCTGGTGTGAAAGGAAAGAAGCAGGACATGTCCAAGGTGAAGTGTTTTCACTGTCACCAGCACGGACACTATGCCACTAATTGTCCGCAGAAGAAGAAGAACAAGCAAGCTGCTAGATCTGCAGCATGAGAGGCTTTAGCCTCGCAGTTTGAGCTTGATTTTTCATTGATCGCATGCTTGGTTTCAAGTGTGATGGGATCATTATGGTACTTGGATAGTGGTGCGTCTTTTCACATGATAGGAGATCGAGATTTGTTTTCAGATCTAGATGAGAAAGATCTTGGAGTGCACATTGAGATGGTCGATGATGGTAGATACAGTGCGACTGGTATCGGTACCATTTCCTTTGAGAGGGAGTCTGGTAAACCCTTTGTATTGAAGGAAGTCATGCATGTTCTAGAATTGAAGAAAAATCTTATCTCTGTGGTGATGTTAGAAGACAAGGGGTATGATGTTGTTTTCAGCAAGGGAAAAGCTTTCCTGTGTAGCAAGACAACTGGTTAGACCCGGAAGGTAGGAGTTCGAGTAAAGAACCTTTATCAGTTGCATGTAGATGGATGCGCAGAAATGGTAGGCAAGGCAGAAGGATTGGTGAGCCAGGATGATGGCGAGTTGTGGCACAAGAGATTGGGTCACCTTCACCATGGAGCCTTGAAGATACTGCAGCAAATCACTACAGGGCTTCCTAAAGGCACACTTGCGTAGTTAGATCAGTGCAAGGGGTGTACTTTGGGGAAGTTTTTGAAATCCACCTTTCACGAGAAGGATAGTCACGCCACGACGATCCTTGAGAGAATTCACACAGACGTGTGTGGACCTTTCTCAGTTGCTACGACAGCAAAACACAGGTATTATGTGATTTTTGTTGATGATTTCTCTCGTAACTACTGGATCTTCTTCATGCAGAAGAAGAGCGAGACATATTCAAAGTTCTATGAATTCAAAGCACTGGTCGAGAAGGAGTCGGGGAAGAAGGTGAAGGCTCTTAGCAGCGATAATGGTGGTGAATACATCTCAGACGAGTTTAAGGATTTCTGCAAGGCAGAAGGGATTCCAAGAGAGCTCATAGCTCCCCATAACACACAGTAAAATGGGGTAGCCGAGTGGAAGAACAGAACGATCGTGGGTGTTGCATGGGCAATGTTGCATGATCAGGGCCTACCCCTTCACTTGTGGGCGGAAGCATGCAATACAATAGTTTATGTGCAGAACTGTTGTCCTCATAAGATACTTGGCATGAGTACACCCGAGGAGGCTTATTCTGGTAAGAAGAATGATCTTTCTCATTTGAGGATTTTTGGTGCTAACGTTTACATGCATGTGACGAAGGATGCAAAGAAGAAGTTGGAGCCAACCATAGAGGTTGGGATATTTTTGGGGTACACTAATACGCCCCACAACTATCGTGTGTATTTGCCAGACAGTGGTAAAACTGTTGTGCGACGGGATTTAAAATTTCGAGAGGAGAAAGCCATGAAGTGTTCACTTGAGAGGGAGCTACACTTGCATGCAGATGAGGAGCTATTAGTTCCAAAGGATGAGATTTAGGACGTGGACCATCCACAGGATGAGGTTCATGGAGTGGAAGAGACCACTCAAGCATTGCGAACCATCAGAGGGCGAAAGCACTTGACATAAGCTGAGCGACTAGATCAAGATGCAGAGAAAGTTGTGGGACCACCTATAACCCAACATAGACAGAGACAGTCACTTGATCGGTACACTGGATACATGGCTCTTATGAGCAAGTGTGTTGTGACTGAGCCATCCTCTTTCTAGGAAGCTGTGGAGGATCCCGCATGGGTAGACGCCATGGTGGAAGAGTATGATTCTATTGTCAGAAACAATGCATGGTAGATCATTCCTAGACCGGAAGGGAAATCAGTGGTGGGTTCAAGATGGATCTACAAAGTTAAGTAGGCAGCTGATGGGAGTTTGGAGAAGTACAAGGAAATATTTGTTGCCCAAGGCCTTTCACAAATAGGGGGGATCGACTATGAGGAGACCTTTGCACCCGTCGCAAGGTATTCTTCCATACGGACAATTCTTGCTCTCTTAGCACAGATGGGATGGCACATTCATCAGAAGGATGTGAAGACTGCATTCCTTAACGGAGTCATTGAGGAGGAGGTGTACATTGAGCAACCTGAAGGCTTTGAGGTCTTCAACAGCGAGTCGCATGTGTTCAGGCTCAAGAGAGTGTTGTATGGGTTGAAGCAAGCACCACGTGCTTGGTACACACAGATAGACAACTATTTCACCAGAATTGGATTCTCTAAGAGCAAGGTGGATCCTAACGTAAAAAAGATTGTGGTGGAGGGTAAGTTGCTTATCGTTGTACTGTATGTAGATGATTTCATTTTAACAGGTGATGAGCTGTTGATACTTTCATGCAAGGATGATGTTGCTAAGGAGTTTGAGATGAAGGACTTGGGCCTCCTTCACTATTTCTTAGGATTGGAAATATGGCAGTGCAATAGTGGATTGTTTGTTTCTCAGGGTAAGTATGCTTGGGAAATACTGGAGAAGTTCAACATGCATGGCTGCAAGCCTGTTGATATTCCTCTTCCTGGAGGTTGCAGGAAGGAGGATGCCATTTCGGGAGAAGAAGTGGATGCCACTGTTTATCGACAATTGGTGTGGTCATTGATGTATTTGGTCAACACACGACCCGATATATGCTATGCATTTAACCAGCTTTCAAAAGCTATGGTTAAGCCTACCAAGCTCTTCTGGAAGGCGGGCAAGCATGTATTGTGTTATTTGAGAGGCACATCGGGATATGGATTGTGGTACAGACAGGAGAATGAGGTGAAGCTATGTGGCTTCACGGATGCAGATTGGGTAGGGAGCCCAATGAACAGAAAGAGCACATCAGGAGGGGTCTTTAGTATTGGATCGACAACAGTTTCTTGGTACAACAGGAAGCAGAGATCCGTGGCACTCAGTTCAGCAGAGGCCGAGTATATGGCAGCAAGTTTGGCTGCATGCGAGGCTATATGGATGAGGAAGATCTGATTGGTTTGTTCAGTTCTCATTTGGATCCTACTGTGATTTACTGTGATAACCAGAGTTGCATTAAACTCTCGGCTAATTCTATATTTCATGATAAATCTAAACACATTGACATCAGGTATCATCATATCAGAGATTGTGTGTAGCGGAGGATCATGTTACTTTCATACATTCCAACGGAGGATCAGGATGCTGATATTCTGACGAAGGCTCTCGCCAGGAGAAAATTCGAATACCACCAAGGCAGAATAGGGGTTGTTGATAATCCATATCTTGTCAAGAGGGAGTGTTGAGATTGCAACAAGATGATGGAGCTTAGTGAAAAGAGTCGCCTTCACTAAGTGGGCCCGCAGGAAGAAAATTATGGCACAAAGTCTATTTTTAGACTATGTCTATTTTTAGACATAAGGATCATGTCTATGAGTTGCAGGATGTTGTTTATGGATGATTGGTCAAGTTGGAAAAAATAGATGGACTTCTATTTTTAGAGAACAGCGGTGACACTGTCAAGTCTAATTATAGAGCAGTGAAATATTATTAGCTTATAATAATATTTAGACTATAAACTTTATCTTATTCTCTTAGAGCACTTCAGTTTGAGCTACAGATGTGGAACATGCAGATGTTAGAAGGAAATGTGTTTTCTTTATGGGCCAGTTGAGTTGTTGCATGCATGACTTCAGTTAGAACTCAATCAGTTGAGTTTGGTGGAGTTGATTGTGGAGTTGATGGAGTCGTGTTCAGTTTGACTTGGTTAAACTAGTTGTAATTAGTCGAAGTGCAAATAGACTAATGATGAGTTGTTAAACTAATTATTAACTCATAATGAAACTAAATAATACATCATTTAACCCAATTGCATGTCAGTGCATGTTCAGTTCAGCAGGGACACGTGTTAGAGGATTAGATTGCTACCAGTTGTGACTATAGTTGTGCATGAGGATTTGCACAATCAATGGGATTGAGTTATGCCAATGAGAATTGGCCAATACCAAGTGATTATAGCCTTTGCTCATGTGATTCCCAGTGTGAGTGATTCTTTT
>APFE031759580.1:0-53678 GCA_000404065.3 Pinus taeda | reverse complement strand
ATGAGAAAACCTACAACTAATGGCAAGGGTGTGCAGTTGAAAGTTGTAGCCCTTGAATATATCTTTCTAATGAGGTATCATATGTGTCAAACAAAGATTGTATGCCAAAGTTATGACCCTAGGAAGTTGATGTATCGATTTACCCCATTGGGGCCCACAAACTTTTGGCGCTTCATCTCATAGGGTTAGGTTTTTGGATGTTTAAGGTTTTCCATTGTTTCTCAATAATACATAGTCCTTCAAACCTCATTGTAACACAATTCAGAAGGCATTTAGCTGCCACATCTCTTCTAAGATATAAGCTACCATTGCTTGAGCTATTTTATTACCCTTCTACATGTAAACAGTTTTCGGTATTTTGTTATTAATGAATTGAAGATCAATTTTTGCTGTAGATCTATGTTTCTGTTTAATTATGTATTTCATTTCATTCTTGCATAAATATGGACAACAAACCTTTGTGCATGAAACAATTCATCATTCTTTGTTCCTTTGTCCTCCTCTTTATAAATTTGATCCATGCTAAATTAAGCAAGTAAAAATTTAGAATTTGAGTTGTGATTGACAAGTTATCTGAATCAGACTGGTTCTCTCTCCAATCAATACTATATTTCTTAACTCGTCCTTCCTTAAATCAAGACTGAAGACTAAGTCGTTCTACATGAACATATAATTTCCATCCAATCCTATAGTCAAATTGATGAAGACTTCCTCTTAACTGAAGCTCCAACTCTATGCATGAACCTGTGATGGTTATTACCATAAACTGGAAATTAACTCACTACAACTGAAGTCTATCTCCCGAGGACAACTTAGGGTCTTCATTGACTAAGGCACACGCCAAAAGACCTTGCTCACTACATTTTCAACATAACATTTCATTACCTTGAGATAGAATGACTTCTTTATTACCATAGTAAGGGACTTGGATTGAAGTTTCTCCAAGAAGAAATTGATGATTTTATTAAGAATCATGAAGCTGGAGTAGAGAAGATACACAATAATTTATCTATTGTTGTGTGCATGCACATGTGTTTTCATATTGTGGCATTAACCCGATTTAATCATCTCATATATCTTAGTCTTTTCGTTGTTCTCAAGTTGCATACAAGTTGACTCATATGTACATTTATATTATAACTATAGGTCTGTGAATAAGTAGGTTATTCTATTATCTAAATCTTGCAAAAAGGAAAAGAGAGAGAAGTTGATGTTGTAGCTGAAGGATGAAAAATTGTTTTTCATCATAAGGTAAGGAAGAAAACTGTAGATTCTGAAAGTGGAATTGCTATGGGTTTTGTTGGACTAGTTGCTACTCAGAGAAAAAGAGAAAAAGAAGGCCAAGGAATTTGCTATGACATTTTACAGATTCCAAAGACAAGAGGCTCATAGAAATGGTATGTTCACTATTTTAAATTTTAGTTTGAGTGGATATTAGAGAAAGACATTGAACAAAATAAAAGGACACACATTTCTTGTTGCAGTTTCTAGTTTACTATATTTTGATCGTTATGTAGATTTGAAGTTGACTTTTTTATTCTATGTTATCAGTGTTATAGCCTTTTTTTCCATTCATTTCTCCTAAACCACTAATAGGTTATATCGGGCAACATGCATTGAACATAATTCTTGAGAAGTAGGTTAATATGTTATGTATCTTTTGTACAAGGTTAAATGTAAAACCGAAGTAACGAAAATGTTTGGATGGAAGAAGAAACATTGTTGGTAATTTATTGTTCTTGTTTATTTTATTTACTTTTTAGTTCATGTCCTATGTAAGATTTTTAATTTTTTCAATTTGTTTGGACTAGTGGCAATGCTTTTCCTCATTGCATAAGTTAATGTTTGATGTCCCTAGGTTACAACTTACATCCTAGTAGTACAGGAAAAAATTCTTTAGAATTATAGGTTATCTATCACTTGGATTCCTTTGGAGGTTTGATACTTTCTTAGTGATGTTTCTAGTTATGGTCAACTACAATAGATGTGTGGGTTGCTTGTCTACAAATGTATGCTTAACCCCACTTATGTAATCAACAATGATAACTATTAATCATTCATAAGGATATATCCTCAACATGGTAAAATTCATAGGGAAAGCCAAGAAGGAAATAGAGAATACCCAATATTATATACCTTGTTTGTCTCAAAGAAGAAATTTATCACATGGAGAGACAAACAATTTAGAAAATAGTGTCTCACCTTGTGTAATGTTTAAATGTTTATTTCTCTATCTATAGTATATGTTGACTAACAATGTTTTTATGTACTAGACCTATATATTTGTGTTTTTGTGTACTAGACAAAATTGAAGGTAAAAGAAAGTCCTTCTTCTGATGATGTTATTTCTATTGGAAGCATTGAGATACCTATTTCACGGACCGACATGAAACTCCTCACCAAGATGGGGTATAAAGGAGGAGGAATTCGTATTAATGGCTAAGGAATTACTCAACCATTGGAGATTTCAAGAAGGCTTCCATTTGCAGGATTGGGATATATTGAAGGAGAATGTTAAAAGGCAGCATAAGCAAGGGATTCCTCAAACAGAGAATCCAAGCCATTTCTAGAACTAGTTAGGAAAGATAATGGCACATCATTGTTTGGGAACGATGCCTCCAACAAGAGATCCAGGAAAAGGAAAAGGTACAAACCTTCTTCTTGGGATTGCATCAAGGAAAAGTTTAAAATGTATGATCCCCAAATGTATGCTAGTGTTCCTTTTAATTATGAGAAAAATGGAATTGCTAGGAAACGTTTATGGCATAGAAAACCATGTACATTTTTTGGGTTTGAATAATCATGTTGTTGCCAAGTGTTGGAATAGAATAGAAACTAGGAAGAAGCCAATACATGAAGACCCTTCTCCACATCAGGGGAAAAAGAAGGATATGAAAGTCTGTGGAAGAATGAACTTTTGTAGCCATTGCAACAAGAAAGGACATCGAAGAGCCACATATCCAGAGAAATGTCCAAAGAAGGAGATAAAGCATGTGAAAACACCTATGAAAGAACCAGTCAATGAAGAAATTCAACAAGAGAATCAACTACAAGAAGAAGACCCATTGACTTGGATGAGTAAAAGATAGGTATCATTTTTAAGTAGTTGAGCATGGCCACATTTGTAAATCACATGTTGTGGTTGTTTGTAAATGTGATGAATGTATAACATCACTTGTGTTGGAAATATAGTGATATTGTGGCCTTTTAGTTGGATAACAAAGGGTTTGGTTTTTGATGTAAACTTGACCATGAGTGTGCTATAAACTCTTGGCAAGTATGGGTTTTGCTTGGGTCTTGTAAGTTGACATTGGCAACTATAGGTTTGCATATGGATATAGGCATTGGTTTCATCATTCCAAGTTCTGAATTACAAAGGTTAAGGAGAAGAAAGTATGGCCTTTGAGAGACATTTTTTTATGCAGATAAGATTGTAGTTCATGTTTATGCTTTTGGAGGACCAAAAGCTCCTCAGTGGGGAGGAATGATCTAGGTGGCTCTAGAGAAGCTTAAAAATTGAAGTCTTCAGATTTCATCGAACTAGGACCAAATTGAAGATCTTTTCATACTAATTCCAATGACATAGACAACTCCTCAATCCAACTTCATATGTGCAATTTATGGCCAGTCAAATTTTATACTCAAACTAGGTAAAGAAGCAGGGTTTTTCTCGCCATATAAATTTGGAGCTTCACTAAATTTGGTAGCTCAGATGAATTTGGTGGAAACTTAGCTAAATATGGCGGACCTCTAGATAAATTTAGTAGTGCCTTTACATTTAGCAGAACCACCAAATTTGGCAACATACCCAAACTTTGGGGGCGATTAGATGACCCAATAAGAAGGGGCCACATGGCCCAATAAGGAGGCACTATGTGGTACCCTCTAAAACGACTGTCGAGGCTTAGATCTGAATTCAATGACTATTATGTTTTAATTTAAATAAAAATAATATAAAAATGGGTCGACAGGCGTGACAGACCCACCCAACCCACAACCAACATACAACATATATAACAAATGGGTCGGGAAGCTCAGTCCAATGGTCTGCCAATTGACACTAGGATGGCAGGGATTAAACTTGCGCCAATCGAAGACCCCTAAAAATCAACCAACCATTGAAACCATATGTTATTAAACAAGGGGGGTGGTGGGATTTGTACCTTGGCCACCCCGTAACCAATGCAAGTCTAAAACTACCATCCTAATCGTTGACCTTGGTGTATCTGTATCTGCCTACAAAATTTTATTTAAATGCTTACCATTTATGCACCAAGGGAGGAGGGCGGGCCTGTGAGGACGCAGTTGGAACCAAAGCATAGAGTGGAACAATAACTAGTGTAGTGGAACCACTCGTGGGTGGAACCCTGATGTGCGCAATTCTAGGGAGGAACCTTGGGACAAAGAATCTTTTTGACGCTGAGAGGAATCTTTTAGATTCCTTGGAGGCCCAAATTTGGTAGTGTCAAAATGGGGTCAATTTTATACTCATATGAACCAATTTTTTGCAAGGATCATGATGGTACAATCCATTTTGGCATTTGGGTAGTTGATTTTCAAGTCATCGTCAGATTGGGAGGTATAATGATGCATTTTGGCCATTTACTTGTTTCTCTTTTTGTGAAAGCATGGATGTATGTTGCAGGTTCTGGTGATCCTTGGATGCTGTAATAGGGCAACAAGATCTGAATCTTTGCAAGAAATTCATCATTTGAGCCTTTGCATGAAAACCAAGGTGGTGTAATGCTGAAAAAGGGCCATGTTGATACTTTGTCAAAAAAGCCATGTTTACAACCATTAGTATCAGAATTTCGAGACGATTATAATGATTATGATTATGATTTGAATCTGATCAACGGATTCAAGAAGACCCTTTCCACTTATGTGAGAGTGTCCATTTTATGCCACTTTTGTGAGAAGTCATTTATTTTCCTTGTTAAAGGAGAATTATTTGTGAGTGACAATTCTTTGTAGAAGAATTTCTCTTTGGAGAGACATTGCCACTTGAGATGAAAGTTCCATCCATATGTTGAAAGATATTTTTCCATGTACTCATTTCTTTTGCTGAGACTAATGAAGTGACCTCCCCACTATTGACCTAGGCCCTGGAGACGTAGTCCACATTGTACAAACTCCGTTATCATGTCTTGTGTTATGTTTGCTTCTTGATTATGTTGATGGATTGGTGAAGCATTGTTTAAAGTATGTGCTTGCTCATGTTCACATGCAAATTTAAGTGTCAGCTGAAGATCTTGCAATGAAGATTTTTGTTCAATAAGATATTTACAATTTTTTTGGATAAAGTGGTGTTAGACTGGTTTGACCATTTTGCCAGGGATTATGAATGTCATCATGGGAAAGGGATTGAAGCGAGAAAGACTTCAAGAGTTGGAAGAAATAAACCAATGCATTCAAGAATAGAATATAGAGCTAAGAAGGCTTCAAAAAGACCCAGAAGAGGAGAAGCAATAATTGAGGCTCATGTTAGAGCATCTGGTGGAGGAACAAATGCGAGAATGTTCCACTACAAAAGGAGAGTTGGCCAAAGAAGATGACCAATTGTCAACAAAAAAATTGAAGGTAAAATAAACTCCTTCTCATGATGTTATTCATATTGTAAGCATTGAGATGTCTATTTCAGGGATCGACATGAAGCTCCTCACCAAGATGGGGTATAAAGGAGGAGGAGTTTGTATTAATGGCCAAGGAATTACCCAAGCATTGGAGGTGGCAAGAAGGCCTCCATTTGTAGGATTGGAGTATATTGAAGGATAATGTTAAAATACAATAGAAGCAAGGAATTCCTCAAAAAAATAATCCAAGCCATTTCCAGAACTAGTTAGGAAAGATGATGGTGCTTCACTTTCCAGGAAGGATGCCTGCAACAAGAGATCTAGGAAAAGGACAAGGTCCAAAAATTCTTCTCGGGATTGCAGCAATTTTTTTTTTAAACGGTATGATCCCCATATGTATGCTAGTGTTCCTTTTAATTATGAGCAGACTAGACATTCTTGGCAAAATTCGTGGCTTAGAAAACCATGTACATTTTGTGGTTTGACTAATCATGTTATTGCCAAGTGTTGGAAAAGAATGGAAACCAAGAAGAAGCCAAGACATGAAGATCCTTATCCACATCAGGGGAAAAATAAGGCCAAGAAATTTTGGGGAAGAAATAACTTTTACAACCATTGCAACAAGAAAGGACATCAGTGATCCACATGTTGGAAGCTCCATCCAAAGCAACGACCAAAGAAGGACAAGAAGCATGTGAAAGAACTTGTGAAGGAACCAGTGAGTGAAGCAGTTCAACAAGATAATCAACTACAAGAAGAAGACCCATTAAATTGGTTGGGTAAGAGATGGGTAACATTTTTCAGTAGTTGATCATGGCCACATTTGTAATTCACATGTTGCATTCATTTGTAAATGTGATGAATGTATAACATCACTTGTGTTGGAAACATAACAATATTTTGGCATTTTATTTGTATAGAAAAGGGTTGGGTTTAGATGTAAAATTGACCATGAGTGTGGTATAAACTCTTGGAAAGTATGGGGTTTTCTTGGGTCTTATGAATTGACATTAGCAACTAGAATTTTGAATATGGATACAGGGGTTGGTTTCACCATTCCAGGTTTTGAAGTACAAAGGTGAAGGAGAAGAAAGTGTGGCTTTTCAGAGACATTTGTTATGCAGATCAAATTGTAGTTCATGTTTATGCTTTTGGAGGGCCAAAATCTACTATGTTGGGAGGAATGATCTAGGTGGCTTTGTAGAAGCTCAAATATTGAATTCTTTGGATTTCATCAAAACTAGGACCAAATTGAAGATATCGTAGTCCTGATTCCAATGATGTAGATGGAACATCAATCCACTTCGTATGCGTAAGTTATCGCCAATAAAAGTTCATAGTCAAACTAGGAAAATAAGTTGGGTTTTTTTTCGCTAGATAAATTTGGAACTTCATTAAAATTGGTAGCTTAAACAAATTTGGCAGAAACTTAGATAAATTTGGTGGACCTACAGATAAAGGTAGAAGTTCCTCTATATTTAGCGGAACTACCAAATTTTGTGGCATCCTACCAACTTTGGGGGTGGTTGGATGGCCCTATAAGAAGGGGTCACATGGCCCAATCAGGAGGCACCACATGACACCCTCCCAAACAACCAATGAATCATAGATTCAAATCTAGTGATTGTTATGTTTTAAATTAAATAAAAAAACACAAAAATGGGCCGACGAGCCCGATGGACCTGCCAAATCCACAAACAACATACAACATATATAACATATGGGCTTGGGAATACTGAAAAGTGGCCCGTCAATTAACATGGGGTTAGAGGAGATTTAACTAGTGCTAATTGGCTAGCTGGCCCGCCAACCAGTGACCCCCAAAATCAACCAATGCCTGAACCATATGTTAAAACAAGGGGTGGGCTAGTGGGATTCGTACCTTGGCCACCCTCTAACCAATGCAAGTCTATAAATTCCATGCTAACCATCGACCTTGGTATGTAAACCTACAAAATTTTATTTAAACCCTTACCATTTGTGTGCTGAGAGAGGAGGGTGGAGAAGTGAGTTCACAGGAAGAACTAGAGCGCAAAACGAAACAATGACTAGCACAACAGAACCACACATGGGAAAAACCCTTACACTCCCAATTCCAGGGTGGAACCTTGAGCCAAAGAATCTTTTTGATGTTGAGAGGAATCTGTTAGATTCTCTGAAGGCCCAAATTTGACAGTGAAGGAATGGGGTCAAGTTTATACTCATATGAATTGATTTTTCACAAGGATTGCAATGGCACAATTCATTTTAGAATTTGAGCAGCTGATTTTCAAACCATCGTCAGATTGAGAGGTATAATGATGGATTTTGGCCATTTAATTGTTTTTTATTTCAGTGAAAGGATGGATGTATGTTGCAGGTCCTGGTGATCTTTGGATGCTACAACAAGGAAAGAATATATGAATCTTTATAGGAAATTCATCATTTGAGCCTTTGCACAAAAACCGAGGTGGTGTAGTGCAGAAAGAGGGCCATGTTGACACTTTGTCAAAAGTAGTCATGTTTATAGACATTAGTCTCATAATTTTGAGATGATTATGGTGATGATGAGTATGGTTGAATATGATCAGTGGATTAAAGAGGACCTATTGCCACTTATGTGAGAGTGTCCATTTTATACCACTTTTGTGAGGTCATTTCTTTGTCTTGTTAAAGGAAAACTCTTTGTGAGTGAGAGTTCTTTGTAGGAGAGCATCTCTTTGGAGAGACATTTCCATCCTTGTGTTTATAGATATTTTGCCATGTACTTATCTTCTTTTTTTGAGACTAATGAAGCAACCTCCCCACTATTGAACCAGGGCTCGAATATGTAGTCCACATTGGACGAACTTTGTTATCACCTCTTGTGTTATGTTTGCTTCTTGATTATGTTGATGAATTGGTGAAGCATTGTTTAAAGTATGTGCTTGCTCATGTTCACATACAAATATAAGTGTCAGTTAAATATATTGAAATGAATATTTTTGTTTAAGAAAGTATTCACATTTTTTTTGGATCAATACTATTAAATGTTGTAAACTTCCAATCCTTGCCTTCTCCTTTACCTTTTTTGGGTTTCCCTTATACATCAAAGCCATTTCATGAAATTTCAAAGTGGATTTTGTCTAGTGAATGATTTCAAAGATATGTGCTCATCTTGTGTAAGAAGGCTATTCTTTTTTGTTTTCCCAACAACTTCACATTCAACTTTAGATAACAACTTCTCAACATTCTGCTACATACTTTTAGTCAAGCGTTTAAATTTCTGTTGACATTTATATAGGAATACTAAAACCTACTAAAAAGACATGCTAAAGGCTAGTGAATATTTAGTATTTACCCTCACCTTTGAAGCCATGATGTTTTTTTGTATTTTTTGGGTCACTAAATCTCATGGATTTTGAATCCAAGAGTTTCAATGGGTTGCATTGCATTTTCCAATAAAGGTCTCCACTTTTCCTAGCTTTCCGCTGTTTCAGGTGAAGGCTCTAAAGCCAATTAACTATCTACTCATTCTACTCATTTAATCTATTAAGGTTATTTACTGAAACCTGTTAAATACATGTAAATATTTTCTCTTATCCTTGATTTTTTATTTTATTATTTATTTTTTCTTTATTATATCTAGATATTATATATATTTATATATATATTATATTATATATTTAATATACTATATATTAAATTTTAATTTTTTCCTCTGGCTCACTGAATCTCCTTGATTTTGAGTCCAAGAGTTTCAATTTTCCTTTTCAGTGAAGGCATTCTCTTTCACCAACTTTCCACTTTTCAAATTTAAGGTTCTCAAGCCAATTAAATAATAATTATCTACTTATTGCATCTTATATACCTTCTTTCCTCAAATCCTTCTTCGAATCAATTAATATCCCTCTATGAGTTGTTGATCTACTTTCAATGAGGATGTTTCCCTTTTTTCATTTGGGTGATAGCTCATTGTTCACCAAAGAGTTTCCATTTTCTTTGTCAACAAAAATTGAAAATTTCTACAAAGATGTAATATCTATTGAAGATTGGAGCTAAGGTGGTTATGATGCAACTTTTATCCTACGTATGGAGGGGGGCTTATATAACTGCTCTGTTGGGATGTACTCCTTTTTTTGTGCATTAATGCATTAATTCAAGAAGAAAAAAATCTGATGCCATCAATTTAGAACATGCACAAATCTCTCAACCTTATTGGTTATGGCCCCTTTAAACAATGTCTATGGAATGTTTTAGAACAGTAACCCAGCCTTTTCCCTTTGATGATCCTTCTTATCGGAACTTTGTAGTCCCTCTATAACCCTTCAAGCCCTCAAGCCCGCATACATGTAACTGCTCCTCTTTTAACCTTGGTTTGTTGGATTTATGATATAAATCCTTCAAATCGATGCTATAATGGTTGTGAAGCCTTTATAAAGGATTTACGCACAAAACATTCATAACACACAAGTTCCCTGCTTAATCCATAGGCTTGGCACAATTTTTGAGGGCTTCACTTTATCGCAATCGGGTATTGGCCTCTTCGCGGGTCACAATACCCATGCCTTCCGCTTCCCCAATATGTGATTACACTATCAGGATTCCACGGGCACACTTTTTACACTAAATACCGACTCCCTTTGTTATATTGGAAATTTTGGGAAATACAGGAATACAAAGAAAATCCCACTTCGATCACTTAGGCCGGATCTCAAATTTTATACACCGGGGCCTAGAAACATTGTCGGGTCCGCCTTTCGTTTGCGTCCATTCTCCTCTGCCGATAGAATTGCTACAAAGGTTGCGATGTGATTAAGCGATGCGATCACGCCGATGATTGTGTCGGCACTCACTGATCAAAATCCTCTGATTTAAATCTCCACCGTCGATCTTTCGCACAGATCCAACGGTCCTTGCTCAATCGCTTGATCGCAATTGGCGTTTGCCCGAGGTTGGGATTATTCCACTCGCTGATTCCAACTCTGCCGATTCAATCTCCGTTGTTGATCTGTTGGATTCAACGGTCCCTAAGCGTCACCTCCTTAACCTTTCGCTCCTCTATTATTCAATCCTTTTCACTCTTCTGCTGCACTACGATCAAGTTTTCTCTATGTGTGCTTTCGCCTCCTAGAATCCGCCGAATTAACTTGCAAGTATATATATATATATAGATATATAGATAGATAGATATAGATATAGAAGCTATGATTCATATTAAATTCAACCTTCAATAATTCAAAACAAAGTTACACGGATTCTGAATTAGACTTTGCACATAGCAAATAAACAAAGGAAATATTTGGAGACTCTGTCTCTCTCTATGGTCTGCTCGCCTTACACCCGTGGCCTCTCTTACATTCTTCCCATAGGCTTAGAATCCTTCTCAATTCAGCTAACCTCCCACTTTACATTCTTGTTTCCTTTTTAATACATCAGTGGCAGTTCCTTTTACAGTTCAAGGAACTGTTTCTCAGTTATGAGACAGTTTCTTCTAACTAATTCCTATCTGATCCTATCTTGTCTAATTCAAAAAATAACAATGGCTGATTTAGCCTTTATTTAAAATAACACAAAATGAAACTAAATAAAACAGAAATTTGAAATGTTTTTCTCTCTACTTGTCAAAAATAAAACGAAGAAATAGAAATAACAAGAAACAACTCCCAGTTGTCACCTCTTCATTCAGGTGCTCCCGCATCAGGCTCCCGGGCTAAATGAAATTCATGGCTCCCATCCATGAGCTCTTCAATAGAGTACCCGATGCTTTGAATCTGGGTAGCATCTGACTAAGAACTATCTTCAATAGGATGACCCTTCCACTTGATTAGGTAATGCAAATATTCCTTCCGTTGAGTCCGTTTAGCCACTTGGGTATCTAGGATCTGTTCGATCTCTAGAGGCTTTTCTTGGGGCATTTGTTTAATCCACATATCACTCTCTTCCTAGGTGTCCCGTGTTCGTCTTTCCGAACTGTCTTCATCCTCTTCCACAATGTAGTGGTACAGGTATGCTACATTGAAAATGGGTGAAATTCCAATACCTGGGGGTAACTGCAATTCATAAGCATTTGCAGAAAATTTCCGAAGAATCCTGCAAAGCCCAATCTTTCTCCATTTCAACTTGTTGTACTCGCCTCTAGGAAACCTCTCTTTGCATAGGTGTGATAATACTAGGTCTCCTATGTTGAATTGCACCTCTCGCCTTTTCAAATCCGCCTTCTACTTGTACCTTTGGCTGCTGTTCTGTAATTTTAGTTTCACCTGATCATGAAGATCGCTGATCGCCTTTGCGAAGTCTTCACCATCAACACTCTTGCGCTCCAACTGTCCCAAATACCATAACTCATGTACTCCACATGGGTGCATTCTGTATAGAATCTAGAAAGGGCTACTGCCTGTACTCTGGTTGGGGGAATCATTATAAGTAAATTCCACTTGTGTAAGCACACGATCCCACTGTCGAGAATTTTCTCCAACCAAACTCCTCAACAAATTTCCCAGACTCTGGTTCGCCACTTCGGTTTGGTCATCGGTCTGTGGATGCTAAGCTGAGCCAAATTTTAGTTTGGTGTCTAATTTCTTCCACAAGGTTCACCAAAAATGTGCTGTAAATTTAACATCTCAATCCGAAACAATAGACTTTGGCAAGCCATGCAATCTGACTATCTCAGTAAAGAACAAATGTGCTACATGTGTGGCATCACTGGTTTTCCTGCATGGAATGAAATGTGCCATTTTAGTGAAACGATCCACCACCACCATGATGGAATCGAATCCTCATTGTGTCTTTGGCAGACCTAAGACAAAGTCTAAACTGACTAAGTCCCATGGTTTGCTCGGAATGGGTAAGGGTGTATACAACCCTATGTTTTGGTTGTGTCCCTTTGCAAGCTGACACATTTTGCACCTAGTTACAAACCTTTGTACATCTTTGCACATCTTCGGCCAATAGTAAAAGTGGCTCAACTGATCCAAGGTCTTGTCTATGCCAAAATGCTTGGCTAAACCTCCACTATGCTTTTCTTGGATTAATTTCTCCCTAATAGAACATTCCAGAATACACAACTGCCCTCCTTTGAACAACAATCCTTCCTACATTTTATAGTCCAGCCATGAATTGTTATCTCTCAACAAAGGATTTTAGCAAGCTTCATAAGCTTCCTTAAAATCTGCATCTGTCTCATACAAGTCCTTAAGATGTTCAAATCCTAACACTTGTATGGTACTTTCCTGTAGGATCAGATTCCTCCTACTTAACGCATCTGCCACTTTGTTGGCTTGACCGCAGATATATTTCAACACAAATGTAAAACTCTGCAAGTACTCCACCCACTTCGCATGTGGTTTAGCTTATGCTACTGCATAATATACTGCAATGCAGAATTGTCTAAAAATAAGAAAAATTCATTGGACAACAAATAATGTCTCCAATGCTTTAGTGCTTGAACCACCGCATAAAGTTCCTTGTCATAGGACATGTATTTTTGCCTACTTTCATTTAGTTTCTCGCTGAAATAGGCTATCAGCTTGTCCTCTTGGCTGAGTACTACACCAATGGCTGTCCCACTAGCATCACAACGAACTTGGAAAAGTTTGTTAAAGTCTGGTAATCTCAAAATCGGTCTTTCAGTAATTTTCTTTTTGAGCAACTGAAAGCTCTTCTTTGCCATTTCTGTCCAATGGAAAGGTTGATTTGTTTTCTTAATGGTGTCTAGCATAGGTGCACAAATCCCACTGAGTTTTTTAATAATTTTTCGATAAAAACTAACCAATCCATGAAAACTCCGTACCTCAAACAAACTTTTTGGGGATGGCTAGCTAACTATAGTTGCAACCTTTTCCGGATCCATTTTTAATTCATTCTCAGAAATCACAAATCCTAAATAAATTAACTCTTTCTTGAAAAAATAATATTTCTTCAAATTTATCAATAATTTATTCTGCTACAATCTTTCTAATACATACCTCACATGTCGTAAATGTTCTTCATTCGTCTTGCTAAATATAAGTATATCATCTAGATACACAATCACAAATTTTCCAATGAATTCCTCGAGCATCTCGTTCATCAACTTCATGAACGTGCTAGGATCATTGCTCAATCCAAACAACATAACCAGCCATTCGTACAAGCCTTCATTAGTCTTAAAAGTTGTCTTGCTCTTGTCACCTTCTCGAATTCTAATTTGGTGGTAGCCGTTTTTCAGGTCTATCTTTGAATAGTACGCTACTCCACTCAAACAATCCAGCATATCATCCATATGAGGTATTGGGAATCTGTATCTAATAGTAATATTGTTAATGGCCTGAGAATCTGTGCACATTCTCCACTCACCTCCTTTCTTGGGAGCTAGAACGGTTGGAATTACACAAGGGATTAAACTCTCTCGAATCAGTCCTTTATCCAACAACTCCTGCACCTGCTTCTAGATTTCTTCATTATCCTTTGGACTCATCTAGTATGCATCCTTGTTTGGCAAAATGGCTCCCGTAATAAAATCAATATGGTGACTGATGCTCCTCTTTAGTGGTAACTTGTCCGATAGATCATCTACCACAATATCACTAAATTCTTGTAGCATGTTCTGTATCTCTTCTCGTAAATCACTAAGGTTGGTATGTACTAACACTGCTCTTGGTCTTCTCACAACTACATAACCCATTTCAGTCTCTTCAATCCATCGTAAAACTCCTTTCCTCCTAGCAGTAATGCTTTCATTCCACTTGTTTCTGCTGTCTCCTCTCCTTCCTTGGCTTCTTTCATGGGTACCAAGGCATGCTTTATCCCATCTTTGACAAATTTGTAACAATTTGCCACTCCATCATGGACTACCTTTCTATCATACTGCCATGGTCTGCCCAGCGGAATATGGCACACATCCATCAACATTATGTTGCAAGTCACCTTGTCCTTGTACTTGCCTATCTGGAAATCTACCTAGCATTGTTCATCAACTAAAAATTGGTGTCCCTTCTGCAGCCATGACATCCTGTATGGAGTTGGGTGTTTTACTCGCTTCAAACCCAGTTTCTCCACCATCTTTGTAGCTACCAAATTATCATTTCTTCCACTATCAATAATCTATTTACAACATTTTCCGTGTGACTCAAGTACAGTTCGGAACAATGCTTTCCTCTATGTTTGATCAGCTACTTCCTTGGATGGTTTTAATAACACCTTGTTCAACACCAAGGCTTCCCCGGTTTCTGGCATGTTCTTCACCTCCTGTGGTGGTGCCTCCGCTTCATTGGGTTGAGAAATATATGCTCCCCTCTGCCCAATTTGTTTATTTTCAGGACATTCAAAGGATCTGTGTCCCCACTAGTGACACTTGTAACACTGATAGGCATTTCATCTACCTTTGCCATTACCTCTTCCTCGCTGGTATGGACTTCCTCCTCTGGTGTTACCTTCACTTTATCTCTGTCCCGAAGTCTTTGAACTACTACCCTCTTCATTGTTGCTGGCAGTCTTATCTCTGCCAAAGGTATGTCCTTGACCTCTACCAGAACCACGTCCTCTCCTAACATTTTGTTTCCTAGAAATATTTTCCTCTACCTTCAAAGTGCTTTGATAAGCTTCTTCTATGGTTTTAGGGGAAAAAATGCTAATTTTGTCTAGAATGTCCACCCGCAGGCCATTTACAAACCTCACTGTCTTCTCAGGGGTATCTTCAACATAACCAGATCTCAAGTTAATTTTATAAAATTCTTATGTATATTCCTTCACAGTCATCATTCTCTGTTTCAGGTTTTGTACCTATCTATAAAGGGAAATCTGATAGTCTTTAGGTAGAAACTGTTATATACCTAGTGGGGATAATATGGGGTACCAAGGGAGGTACCCAAGGTAATAATGTAATAATGGGATGGGCCATAGTAATAAATAAGGTGGTTAACCCATATAATGTAAGGGACCACAAGTAGTTAGTAATAATGTAATGGGCCCATGGTATTAGTGGATGGTATGAGGGAACCATGGTAATGATCCATGGTATTGCATGTATGAGGCCTATATAGAGGCTAGAGACTCCACATGGAGGATGTCAAGGAATAGTCAAGGATTATTGTATGTGCAAGCATATGGCTTGTGGAGTGTTCTCCTTGCTTAAGGAGTGAATGTATGGTGTTGCCCTACCTTAAGGGTTTGATAATAAAGAAGCATTTCTATCTTATTTCTTGGGTTTATTTATATTGTCTTATATTTTCATATCAGAGTTATAACAAGTGGTATCAGAGCACTTTCTTGGGCAAAAAAGTGGAGAATTTTTTCTATTTGGGGGCGGCGAGTTTGAAAATCAGATCTGTACATTTTGGTGCAAGATCTATAAAACATAATTGCATATCTATATTCCTTGTGAAAAAATACCCAATTTCAAAAAAAAAATCGGTCGAATCGGAGTCCGAATGAAGGAGATATCGCTGATTTAAAAATCAGTAGTAATAAATAAGGTGGTTAACCCATATCATGTAAGGGACCACAAGTAGTTAGTAATAATGTAATGGGCCCATGGTATTAGTGGATGGTATGAGGGAACCATGGTAATTATCCATGGTATTGCATGTATGAGGCCTATATAGAGGCTAGAGACTCCACATGGAGGATGTCAAGGAATAGTCAATGATTATTGTATGTACAAGCATATGGCTTGTGGAGTGTTCTCCTTCCTTAAGGAGTGAATGTATGGTGTTGCCCTACCTTAAGGGTTTGATAATAAAGAAGAATTTCTATCTTATTTCTTGGGTTTATTTCTATTTTCTTATATTTTCATATCAGGGTTATAACAGAAACTTGATCTTCATTTTCGCAACCATCCTATCCCACTTTCTAATCAAGGGTTTGTTTAATATCCTCCTTTCTGCCTGTACACTATCCCACCATAATTCTGCATGTCCCTTCAATTTGGTGACAACAAACCTGACCCTCTTATCTTCACTAATCTCTTCATACTCAAAATATTTATCTAATTCAATTATCTAGTCCAACAGTGCTTCTGTGGACAAACTTCCATCATAATTAGAGAGCTCTAGCTTTAGCTTGCTGCTAGCCAACAAAACTGACTTTAATAGCTTAATTTCTGGCCCTTCATCATCTGACCCATCTGTCATGACCATGTTTTCCTCCTCAGTTCTCACTATCATCTCCATCTTTCGGCTCTCTACGCCTCCTTGCTTCCAACGCTGCCAAACGTGCAATTAAGTTTCTAATCTCTTCTCTTAACTCTTCATCTACTGCTCTTCTAACGTCTCTTCCTCGACCCCTTCTTCCTACCTCCATCTTTATTGAGAGAAAGGAATAACTTGCTCTGATACCAAAATGATGCCGTCAATTTACAACATGCACCAATCTCTCAACCTTATTGGTTATGGCCCCTTTAAACAATCTCTGTGGAATGTTTTAGAATAGTAACCCAGCCTTTTCCTTTCAACGATCCCTCCTATCAGAACTCTGCAGTCCCTCTATAACCCTTCAAGCCGTCGAAAACTATGCCAAGCCTATGGATTAAGCGGGGAACTTGTGTGTTACGCGTGTTTTGTGCGTAAATCCTTTATAAAGGCTTCACAACCATTATAGCGCCAATTTTTGAAGGACTTATATAATAAATCCAACAAACTAAGGTTAAAAGTGGAGAAGTTACATGTATGCTGGCTTGAGGGCTTGAAGGGTTATAGAGGGATTGTAGAGTTCTGATAGGAAGGATCGTTGAAGGGAAAAGGCTGGGTTACTGTTCTAAAACATTCCATAGAGACTGTTTAAAGGGTCTATAACCAATAAGGTTGAGAGATTGGTGCATGCTGTAAATTGACGACATCAAAATTCAATTTACCAATTTTATTTCTTCACTTTCTTCATAACACCTTTTTTCAGAACAATAAAACTCCCTTTGTTGGTGGGATTGAACTTCTTGTTACTCGTGTTAATAATCTATGCTTGCTCTCTTTAATCTCTTTATCACTTCCATAAAGTTAAGATACCAGATACGACCTAACCCCCTCATGTGTTGCATGTTCAACACGTTAAAAGCGTGGGCGTGCTGTTCTTACATGTTAGATGTGTCATGGGAAGGAATCATGTCCTATGCATGTCTTACTCATAGGAATGGTGTATCCTAACATATCATTCATGTTTAGCATGAAAAAGTGACCCCGAGCCAAAAAAATAATTTAATGAGGGAGCATACCATAAATTCACCAATTTTTTGTTCATAAAAAGATTAGAAGAATGTGCAAACAAGGACTTTGAAATTTCTTTCATTAAGTTTGTCTGTGTCTATATGGTATGTTTTATTTATATAAATTTCAAGTTAAAAAGTTACAAACACACACACAAAAGTTGTGTCATATATTCTAATCCTTATGCTAGGTAACTTATCCAGAAAGTTCCTCTAACTAGTCGAATGATCCCTTTGATCTTCACATTCCTCCCAAGTAGAATTCTACTCCAAATTTTGTTGTCAACTTCCCTAAATCCTATAGACAAGGAGTATCTTTGCCTCACTTTATATCAATCCACAAAGCAAGTCAATTCCCATAGATGTTATGTTTCCTTGAACATCATGGTGAGGTGAGTGAATTCTTGATCCAAATATATAATCTAGATATCAATGATAGCTGTTTAAGAACTCATCTTCAAACAACGCATCATGTTATTATCTAATCTTTCTAGTCATCTTGTCCAAAGTAGCTCCAACATTTACAAGCGTCATGCTAGTATGTTCCGTCTTTTGGTGCAACTCACAATGACAAAGCCCCTTTGTTGAGGACTTTGGAAAATAAACCCTCCATTGCAAGGTTCAATCATCAACATTCCATTTTTCATGCATAATTATTATAGTTAGTTTGGAGTTTTCCTCAACTATAAACTATCAATTCCTAATCCTCGCGACAAAGGTTACTATAATCCCTTTATTACCACTGAAACTTCTACCTCAATGCAACATGTTTTCCTCACTTAACTATAATCACCCTTCATCCTCCAACTTTTACTTTTTGAGGCACTACCATTATTTATCTCTAGAACACCTTGTTGGGAAGGTTTCCACTTTGTTTCTTATAAAGTTATACTTCAACATGAAGATTTCATAACCTAGCTTGGTTGGTGTTTTCTAGGCTCATGAGGAAAGTGTTTGGCTGTCTAATTTATTTGTTCCTTCTCTTATCTTGGACTATACCTAATGGTTAATTATCACCTTGCATGCTTGAAATATCTGGCACAATAAAATTGAATTTTCTTATGATGGGTATATATGCAACTTGACTAGATGTAAGCCTTATTATAAGGTGAAAACACTTCTTTTTCCTATTCATTTGATTATAATTCAACCATCCAATTCCAATATTTTTTGGGAAAACACATTGATACTTTTAAGATAAACATGTGCCCAACAAGATGCTTCATTCCTTGAATTTCATATCTATACCAAGCCCTTATTTGCCAATAAACTTGCTAGATGCGTGCAACATCCAATTGAAAAATTTTAAAATGCTGGTTTTTTAGAGAGATTACGGAGATGCAAAATAAATTTTAGGAGGATAAAAAGAAAATAACGTAGATGAGGGCTGCAAGAAAACTTTGTCCACACTGATTTTGTTTGCAGACCATTTTATGCCATGTCATGTGTTAACTGCACATCTCATGGACAAGAGTTATTTTCCTAACTATTTTTTTGATTATTATGTTCTAATGTTTATATTTTGTTTCCAAATATACTAGGTCGAGGCCCTCTTGAAAAAGAATTGATATTTCATTTATTTTCATATTTTTCTAAGTGATATTCACTTTTCAGTTGTTCTTTAGATGGAACTATGGTTACTTTCCATTTTTAGAACAAAAATTTAGGCGACAATATTTTAGATGCTGAGATAGATGAATTTAAAAGGAGTCGATATGGGTATGTGGGAGGTCTTCAAACAAATTTGGTTAAAAGTCCTATCCAGTTGTTGCTTGAAGCAATAGTAGAAAAGCAATATGGTAGTAAAAGGGATTTTACAGGTTCCCAACATGGTAATTTGTTTAGGAAGTGATATACAAATTATGGGAACTCAATAGGGGGATAGATAATAATAAAGAGGTATTATATTTAGGTATTAGAAGTTGGAAAAAAGACTAGTTGTTTAGTTTTGGATTGTTTAAATAAAACCGCCTCTCTAAAGGCAACCAGTCTTGTGAAACAAAGAGAGTACAAGAGACCAAATGCTCATAAGAGGATTATTCTAGAAGCAGTTGGAGTTCCTCTGCAACAAGACATCCCTAATGGAAAAAATGGGGTCATGTTCGATTTAAATTCTCCAAATCATGGTCAAAGAAAGAATGATCAAGGAGTACAATCAAGGGATGGCACAGTTCTGGAAGTGGGGCAAAATCAACATCTCCATAATGGAGCCAAGGACTACATAGTGGTCACTATTGCCCAACTGAAGAAAAATTGTTTGAGTTTCTTGATTTTCTGGAAAAAATGGCATTGACATTGATGATGTTGAGGTATATGTCGTATAAATCCTTTATAATATACTTTAGTTTATATTCAAGTGTTCATTATCTTTCATTTCTTATACTCTACATTGCATCTTCTTTTATATTCATAAGAAGAACTCAGTAATGATGGTAAGAAGTAGGAATTGAAGAAAGAGGAGAACAATAACACTGGAGCGACAAATGCAAAAAGAGAGAGAGAGGAGAACTAGTCTAAAGATAACCTTAAAGCCAATATCCTGCATGAGACACACACATACAAAATGATGGTCAAGTATTTAGAGTTGGTGAATTTACCTGCAATGCCTTGGCAACACAATGATCATGTTTTGAAGTGATGGAAAAATATTTCATGTGTAAATTTTAGTCCAACCAATATTAAGTTGGAAACTCATATTGTAATACTTGACATTTCATATAATATAATTTATGTGGTTGAAATTATTTATAGTTGTACTTGATATTATTTAATATTGTAATTAACATATGTAACTTTACGTTTTCATATTAAATGAACATCTACATTGTATGAAATTATTTTAATTTAGTTGCAAAATCATACTAATTAATTTATGTTGATTGATAATGAATACATAAAATCAATCTAAAAATACTAAATTAGTATTTTAAATTGATTAATGTTGAACACATAAAATCAATATACAATGACTAAATTGGTTGATTATAATGATTATTAATGAAAGTAAATGAAATGAATATAAACTACTGAATCAATTGTTTATATAATGAATATGAAACTACCAATAAAAGATAAATAACTAATGTAAACGATAAGTTTGTGATTACAAATGATGACTAAACTTTGCATATATACGACTATTAGTAGCTAATTTACAATGTTTTATAACACGACTAAAATTTACTCATATTTCTTTGGTCATTAACTGGTTTCAAACAATGAATAAAATTTGCATATATATGACTATTAGTAGCTAATTTATAGTATCTTATAACACAACCAACATTTTGGTCATATTTCTTTAGTCATTAATTGGTTTTCTCAGGTGATCATGTAGTGGTATTTTTTGTTATGTATTTGGTCATTAATTGTGGCAATTAATGACTAAATTAATGATCAAATTTATGACTAAATATACTACTAGACAATAAAATTGAGACAACCAATTAATGATTACACTAAATACAACTAAAAGTTAGTCAAGATATTCTAAATTAGCCACGACTAAAAAATGGCCGTTTATATGCAAATTTTAGTCATTTTTTTAGTAACTAATTAGCCATTTTGTAGTAGTGATACTTTAGGGGAAATTTACATAGAATAAACAATTTTTTTTTCATATTATATCTTCTCACTTTTGGTACATTTAGAGGATATGAAGATCAGACTTTATATTTTTCTATGGAGATAGACTTATATGCATAGTTTTATGTAGTAGTGATGAGACTTGTTATAGTTGTTTTTGCACAATATCTGTCGTACTTGATGCCAATATGAGGCACATGTTTTGTTTCAAAATTATGGCGTATACATGTTTAGTTTTGGCATGGAATGACATAGATATATCATGTTTATCAAAGTTCTGTAAACTGGATTTTCATTGATAGAAAACCTATTTGATCTTTCTTTCTTGAAAAACTCTTGATCTATCAAGTGTCAATTGGGATCCAATCCTCTTTATCAAACATCAAGAGTAAATATGCTTTATCAAGCACTAAGAGTCAAATTTTGATCAATCAAGCACCAATAGGAATCAAATCCCTTGAAGTTTGCACCTTAGTGTATTTGATTGTTCACAAGGCTTGATAGATCTAGAATTAAGATAAAGGTTTGCACCTCAAGTTATTTGATTCTTATGAATGCTTAATAAATATGGAGTTAAGATGGATCTAGGTTTGTTTTAGTTATGGCCTATCACATCAAAATTTTAGATAATCATGATTATGCACGTGTGTGTTTTAAATAATTTTGATTCTTTGAAATATTTTAGGTATCATCTATATTCTAGAGAGTACTAGTATGAAGGCCACTTCAAGAGTTGCATGAGGAATAAAATTAATGGTAATAAAGTAACAATGTTAAATGATGAAGAAGATGAATAATAACAAAGTAATAGGATGCATATAATAAATAACATATATATTACACAATATTAATTTATCTTCTTAATTTTTTTTTTTTTTTTTTTTTTTTTTAGCCACACCTATTAACTTTTTCATCTTTTCATATTGATCATATAAGAAAGGAATTTGAAATCAAAGACCTTTCAAACTTTATCTTGAGATATTTTAGTAAAGGTAATACATTTCCTTTCTTGCTTTCCAATATTAATAGTTTCCTTGTCTAATGTCAATCCTTATAATTTCATAGAGCCTTAGGAGTGATTATGCTCATGAAACTAACAAAAAGTGGCCAACATAAAGAATACTTATATAGATGGAGGACATATCAAATAATTAGAACTCTAACATCCAGTGGTGTACCCATGATGTGATCATAGTTAGCAACAAAATAAAAACAAATGAAAAACAAGGAGAATTGGATTAACATATTATAACACAATTCTTATCCCTATTAAATACTCATAGATCCAATCATTCATGATTACCATGCTTACAAATTATTTATATAGATCATACATAAGATGATTCATATTCAAATGGATCTTATTAAGATCTTCCTTAATTTAAGAAAATGAAAACAAATTCCTATATTTATTTTAACACCCCTAACAATGTGCCAAAACAAGCATGCTTGTTTATTTGGCTCATTACCTGGCATTTGGGAGGTTATAGACAAATGAATTCTTATATACTTGTATGAGGTGGATGAGCCTAGAAATATCTAGAACCTATGAAAATGAACACGTATATCATAATGATGCACCTACATCAATTGAGGATTCCAAAATAATTCCAAGTTCATGTGAGCTTTTGTTGTAGATTCTTAGGAAGAAAGGCCCAACATAAGTTGGCTTAAGTGGAATTTATATTACATCGTAATTCAATTCTCACCATCTAGGTCTTCACATTTAGATATTTTAGAAGTAAGTGGAATTTTACTTTATAATTCCAATTCTACCAGCGTGTAATTTAGAGCATGAACGACCATTTGACTTTAATGATTTATTATGTGATCACAATATTAAATGATTCAATTGATTAGATATTCATTGGCTCATTACTAAACTCATTCACTATTGAGAAACCAAGTGATAAATTGTTTAATGCTTGATTCCTCTTTCTTGATAATTACTTGTGAATGTTAGTTGTCTTCTTATTAATTTTATGTTATATTCATCAAGAAATTATACGAAACTTCAAAGCATAAAGATAATAAAGAGACAAATAACACTAGAAATTAGGAACCAAGCCAAGGTAAAACCCCACAAGGGGGAAAACCCAATAATCATTCTCTTGTAGAATAAGATCAAAATGAGATATCAAAGATCCAAAACAAAGACCAAACACTGCCACAAATGTCCAAGTCAACCCTCCTCCAAGTCTCCTCCAATCAATTCAAAGTCAACAAAAGTCAATATTGGTCAACATCTCTAAAATATGGTCAAACCACAGAAAATTTAGGTCCTGCAATAGAGTTTGAATTTCGGGCCTATAAAAGCCTAAAAAAGCCATAGAAAAATTCGCACCTGTGAGCAGAATTAGGGCATAAAACTCGTCTTTTCTATCTCCTTTGAATTTCTTCTCTCTCCTTTGACTTTGATTGATTTATCTTCTTGTTTTTGCATAGAAATCAAAGTGATATATTGAGTGAATGAATGATCTTCCAAGAGGTCAAGTTGACTTGTATTTATAACTATCCAGGAGGGATGAATGGCTGCCACATAGGCTGACTTGTCCAAGGAAGGACGACTTAGTCTTGTGTTGTCTCTTTGACTCAAAATAGTTTTTTTATTTTTATTTTCTTACCAAAGTCCAAATGGGACTTGACTTAAACACATTTCGTTTTGACTCATAATGATTTTTTTTGAATCTTTTGACTCTATAAGCATGAAGAATATGCTTTGAGCAAAAATAAAATAATAATACTGAATATAATATATTTTGATGATAAAATTACATTACCTTATGAAGACCGACACTAGATAGATTTTCAACACTCCCTCTTAATTAGGGAGGTATTCATAATGACACAACAAGATACTCTCAAGTTGAAATATTCATATAAAAAAAGATTTGGATTTATAAGCATCAACGATGATTTACATCATCATAGCCAACATTGTCAAAACATCAAGACCTGGGAAAATACGTTTTGTCTCTCCACTAGATCATAGCATAATGTTGGGAGGCATAAATTTGGACACCACTGCCTCTCAAGGAACACACCCCACCCAAGTTCTCACCAAGGTATGTCCTCACAAAACCATTTCCTAATTCACTGTCACAATACTTGACAACAGGAAATTTCGGTCCTTAGGACTATTCTTATCTTAGATCAATGGACTTGACTTACGACGGTTAGTCTTGGTCACAATATAGGTCTTCAAAGAATATCGGTCCAAGATTCTTCTCCATGTGTCACATACTATGGCCAGGACTATCAATCATAAGCCTGGTGCATGAAAACAAGTAGGGAGAATGGTATCCACAAGCCTAAGCTTGTCTCACAAATACTCAAACTTCTTGTTAGGAAGGGACTTCATCAATATATCTACTACTTGTTCATCAGTGGATATGTACTGTAGCTTCACGACTCCATCCTACATCAGGATTTTAATGTAGTGATACTTGATATTAATGTGCTTCACCATCGAATGGAAAACTGGATTCTCTGTCAACTTTATGCAACTTTGGCTATCACAAAAGATGATCGTTAGATCTAAAGGTCCTTCAAATAAAACTGCAAGCAACTTAGAGAGCCAAAATGCTTCTTGAATAACTTCATTGGCTACCATATATTCAACTTTAGTAGTGCTTAATGCAACTGATTCTTATTTTCTACTCATCCATGAAACCATAGAGGATACCAAACCAAAACAACCACCTGTAATACTTTTTCCATATGAATCACTGCCTACCTAATCTGTGTAGCCTAATATTGAATCTTGTTTCCTCCAACGTATTGCAAACAATAATGTATGGTCCCACAGAGCTATCTTAAGATTTGTTTTGCTACTATCCAATGATCATGTCTAGGTTCCATCTAAAACTGCCTAAGAGTATTTACTACAAAACATATATTTGGTCGGGTGTTCATGAGATACATCATAGAAACCAATCAGTTGTCGGTAAGATATTGGATCAACAACTCTTGAGTGTGAACTTCTTAGCTTCTTCAAATTAGTGATCGTAGGTATTGTCATTGGTTTACAATCCATCATCCCAGATTTTTGTAGAATCTTGATCACATATTTTCCTTGACCAAGATAAATCTTGCCAAGTTTCTACCGAACTTTGGGTCCTAGGTAATAGTGCATTAGTCCAAGATATTTAATACCAAATTCAACTACTAGTTCCTTTTTGCATTGATGAATATGATGCTCCACACCTGTTATCAGTAAGTCATTCATATGAAGTAATATGATCACATGCTCATTCTTTACTACCTTGTTTTAGAGGTTTAGATTTGCAGTACTATTAATGAAACCAAGTCTTATTAGATAAGCATCCATTCTGGCATACCATGCTCTAGGGGCTTGTTTTAACCCATATAGAGCCTTCTTTAACCCGCAAACATGATTTTATTTTCCATGCACTTCAAATCCTTGAGGTTGCTCAATGTAGACTTCTTTTTCAATTGCACCATTTAGAAAAATTGTCTTTACATCCATTTGATGTATATTCCATCCTAGGGAGGCTGTAATAAATATGATAGCTCTAATAGTTGTGTGCTTGGCTATAGGAGCAAAGGTTTCATCATAGTTAATTCCTTCTTATTGAGAGAATCCTCTAGTCACAAATCTTGCATTGTATTTGTCAATATTCCCATCAAATGCATGCTTGATTTTGTACATCCATTTGGAAGTCATAATTGATTTTTCCTTTGGTCTAGGAACAATTTCCTAGACATCATTCTTCATTATTGATTAGTATTCTTCTAACACTGCATTCTTCCATACTTGATGTTCAACTGCATCTTCATAAGAGGTAGGTTTTGTTTCAATGAGTTTAGTCATATTTTTTCATAACATAAATAGATCTTAGGTCTCTTGCTTTATTTACATGTTCCTTTTGTTGTTGGATGTCCTTCAACTTCTTGTAGAGTTGACCTTAACCAAGATGGTCTTTTCTGGAATGATGATAGGTTGTACAAGTTCACTTGGTCCATCTAGTTCTTCAATTGTAGATTATGGAGGATTTCCTTTCCTTGGACTCTCTTCATTGGGAAAGACAAGTCCTTATTCTACATCAGAGTTAATGAGGATATCCTTAGACTTCTTGTATGAAATGCTTTAATCGAATTTGAAATTTATGCTTATTTCAATACGACGTTATTCCTTGATGTCGATTCTATATGCTTTAGATGAGGTGCTATAACCAATTAATATTCCTTTCATACCTGTAGGGTCCAATTTATTCCTCTTTCCCTTGGGAATATGGATGTAAATGAGACATCCAAAAATTCTGAGGTGATCAACATTAGGCTTCTTTCTAGTAAATGCTTCTTCTGGGGTTATGTTGTTAAGAATTCTGTGAGGACTTCTATTTTGAATGTAGACTGTTGTTATAGAGGCTTCTCCCTATAAGAACTTAGGAAGTTCTTGGTCATGTAGCATGGCTCTTACACATTCTTCAATATATCAGTTGTTCCTTTCAGCTACACCATTTTGTTGAGGATTATAAGCGACTATCAACTCCCTCTTAATCCCAACTTCTTTGCAGAAAGACAAAAGTTCTTTAGATCTATGTTCTCTTCCATTATCTAATCTTAGGGTCTTGATATTATTTTATGTAATATTCTCAACTTCTACCTTGAACTATTGGAACTTTTTGAATACTTCATCTTTAGACTTGAATAAATATATCCAAGTATTTATGGAATGATCATCAATAAATGTTACATAGTATTGATGACCACCAAGTGATTTTTATGACATGGGTCCACAAACATTAGAGTGGATTAGGTCCAATATTTCCTTGGATTTTGAGTTACTGCTACGTAATGGTTTCTTCACATTTTTTCCAAAGGGAACATCCTTTACAAATTCCTTCACGCTCTTCCTTTAATTGGGATATACTTATAACCATTTGACTCAAGGATGGCAATATTTTGAAATGAATATGGTCATATCTTCTATGCCATAACTCACAAGGATTTATGTCCAAATGTACTAAAGCTTGACTAGGAGTTAGAAGTCTATACAACCTGCACTCACAAATACCAATAATCTTTACATTTTCTATACTAGATCCCTTTGCCCAAACGACTACTTTGCCATCAATAAATGCTACCCTATCTCCTTTATCTGCTAAACAAGAAATATAAAAGAAATTATTTTTTAAATTTGGAACATAGAGAATATTGTTGAGATGAATGTTCCCACTAGATTCTAGCTCAATGGAGGTATATCCAATCCCTTTGATCAAATTGCTATGTTTGTCTCCAAGTTTGACTTTGTGAGAAGAGCTTCCTTTAGATATGGTATTGAGATGTACATGTTCACTTGTCATGTTCCTCGAAGCTCCACTATTGATTACCCATGTGCTTACATCTTAAAATGAACATGTAAGTGTAGAGTAGAGACTTCCATCCTTGATTTATTTAGATATAATAGAGATGATTTTGGTGACGTATCATTTGATGAATTCAAAGAGACTCCTTAGAGCCTTAAGACCTTCCTTCTTATATCTTCCCATTGAAAAGAGGGAAGAGATAAATACTACAAAGATGTCTTCAATCAAGAGTATCAACAAAATATGATCTTCAAGCTTCCTTCCTTCACCTTAGCTATGATTCCATGTTGAGAAACCAAGTGCTAGATTGTTTAATGCTTGATTACTCTTTTTTGATAAATACTTATGAATGTTAGCTGTCTTCCTATTAATTTTATGTTCTCTTCATCAAACAAGTATATAAAACTTCAAATCATAAATATCACAAAGAGACAAAGAACACTAGAAATTAGGCTCCAAGCTAGGGAAAAACCCCACAAGGGGGAAACCCAATAATCCTTCTCTTATAGAATCAAATCAAAAGGTGTTAAATTGGAAACTAGGGCCAAACTCCATGTGGGTCAGCTTATTTATGGCAGCTGATATTTTTATTGAATCCCTCTCGTCAAGAGGTGTAGGATTGATCCAAAGATCATCCGATTCCGATAAGTATTTATGGAGATATGAATTTATTTTGTTTATATAATTATTATCAAGCGACCAGCTCTTATGTAGGCTTTAGAAGCCCAAACGTCATGTCTATTCAATCATCCACCTTTAGTATAAATAAGAGAGGATTTGGAGTCATTAGGATATCTCATTCTTGAGTAGTCTCCTCATCTCCACATCTGGGTTTTTGGTGAAGGAGAGAGACATCATGAATGATATGTTGGTCATTCAAGTAATGCCCTAGCTATTGTATGTTGCCCCAGCCGTAGATATCTAGCCGCAGTGAAGGCGGCCTCACACACAGTCAAAAGAAAGGCCCTATCCGAGACTCTAACATGCTATGCTAAAAACCTTTATACACAGGCCCTGAGACGATGTCCAAAGAAGATATTAACACGCTGGACATGGAGAAATTAGCACGCTGATCACATAAATATTAATACACTGTCCAAAGAAGATATTAACATGCTGGTCATGGAGAAAGTAGCACACTGATCATGGAAATATTAATATGTTGTCCAAAGAGATATTATATGCTGAGAGCACCCATAGCTGAAGCCCCTACACGCAGTAAGGGATAAACATTGTCAGTGTAACAATGTCACATTATGGGACGTAGATATATATATCCACTTCAATGTATGGAATGCATATATATATATATATATATACACATATATATGTTATTTCCATATATATATATATATATATATTATATATAATATCTATTTATATATTTATATAATATATATATATATCTGTATGTATGTATGTATATATATATACCATATAATATATATTAATATATTATATATTATATATGTATTATATACTAATATATATTAATATATACAATATTATATATATGATATTATGTATCTATAATATATATATATGTATTATCTAACTATATATACATACATAATATATGACATATATATATGTTTATACTATACATATATATACATACATTACATCATATAATATATTTATATATTATTAATATATATATATATATATACAATGTATATTATATATATATGTGTATATTATACATATATATACATATGTATACTATGTTATATATATAACTATTATATTTATTACAATATTAACACACATACACATACACATACACACACACAGAATTATATATATATTATATTATAATAACACATACACATAACTACACCCACACACCACACACACACATATTATATATATAATATTATATATAATATATATTTAATTATATATAACCCCGTCAGACAGCCCATCATATTCATTACGTGATACCTTAACATACGTAGCAAACATTACAGTAATGAATGCAGTGATAAATACGTTGTCCAGAAGTTGAATATAATACGCTGTCAAGAATTTGAGTATGGAAGCATCTAATACGCTATCCAGAAGTTTAATATGGAGGCACTATTACACTGTCTAGAAGTTTTATGCGGAGGCTCTAATACGCTGACCTGTAGACTTATACTCAGGCCCTCATACGCAGCCTAATGTAGTCCATCTTAGTTGGCCTAAGGAGGCCCTAACCAAAAATAAGAGAGGCCTAATATGCACTCCCAGAATAGACACTATCACAGCTAATAGAAGCTTGTTGACAACAAGAAGGAAAGCTCAAATTGCTATTGCTAACAACACTGTCATAGAGACAAGACTATTTGTATATTCTTTTGTGACTACATGAAGTTGTTCTCTTCTTGTAGGAGAACCAAGTTAGAGGAGCTAAGGGATAGATCTGATGGGATCTTGTTGGAAGGACAAGAAGCAAGGATTATGTTGCCTGCAAGCCACATAAAGACTATGTGTTAGGCCGCAGGCCATAACACCACAATCTAGGATTGTGTATGAGTTTTGAGGACTTGTACATATGCCCAAATCAACAACATATCTGAGTAGTGTCCTAGTTTATTTGAAGGTCTGTTTCAATAGTGCTTGGTACCCTAACTAGTGATCATGATGACAACAACAAAATATGTACAACATGATGATGGAAGGCAGTAAAGTTGTGTACAACAACTCAACAATAAAACAATATGATGCAGCTTGGACAACATGAAGCTTGGCGAGATCATGGGTAGCACAGTGATCATGAGCAGCATGAAGATGCATGATGCATCATGATGATGCTACATGGTAAGGTGCAGTAGATGAACAAAATGGATAGGTGAAGTCGTCACTTAGGAGATTCAGTTGAAGCGGAATGTCTTCAACTGATCTCATCATTACAGGAAATGATCTATGCTCAGATCCAGATAAGTCAAAGTGTTGAATTTTGTTGTAAATGTATTATCTCTCTCTCTCTCTTTCTCTGCTGAACTTTGAAGATAAAAGATGATTTGATCAAAGGGTTTCCCCACACAGTGTGGGGTTTGTCCCTGGCTCGCGCCATATCTTGTGTCCTCTTGCCTTGGCTTGTCTTCTACAATTTATATTCATGTTCTATCTGCAGTTTACTTTATGATGATGTGATTGATAATATGGAAAAGAAATTAAATAAATTGCTCTAGCATAGAACATACCTAAACTTAACATGGTATCAGAGCTAAGGTGAAGACAATGCCTAAAGCAAGAGTGAAAGAGCAATCACCAAAGTCAGTTGAGACAAGACAAAAGGATCAATGGGATCATTATCCCGCTTCTCATTCACTAAGGGAGAAGTCGAAGCGGAGAATGTTATCAGAATGGCACTGTGGAAGCTTCTGATGGCCCATCTAAAGATCACTTCATTGGGAAGTTCGGACCTAAAGCTGGAAGGAAAGGCAAATGCCTTGTTGAAATAAGTTTGATCGTTATGCGAAGGAGTGTCCGAATGGTAGAGACACATCTCTTGATGAAGATAACAATCATTCCTAGGACCTCTTCAATGATCAAAGGAATGAATGGTAATGCAGGTCATCAAGGAAATGGTTGACTCTTCCACAAAAGAAAGGAATCCCAAAATCTCTTTTATGTACCTGATCGCAAGAAGAACCTGGTGTCCATCTCGAAAATGGAAGTCAAAGGTTACAGGGTGGCAGTTATCAATGGAAAGGTACATGTTTGAAAATAGATCTTTCAAAAATGTTTTTGAGTTTAGGTTTGTATCAAGTTGCAGGAAGTCTAATGGGGACCATGTCCATTGACTCAACACTGGAGGTCTATGAGTCAAACGGTGACTAGGATGCTTGAATTCAAGAAGGAGCATGAAGGTACATGTTTGAAATGTACCGAAGGAAAATATTATAAGGGGACCATTCCCCTCATGCAGCAGGTCCACAGGTTTGGAACAACCCAGTTTGAGATTGATGATCAGGAATCTCATGTATGTTGGTGGAAGAAAGCCCTCTATGGCTTCAAGCAAGACACCCCGAGCATATTATGAGAGGATCAACAGCTATCTGATGAAGCTGAGATTCACTAGGAATGAAATCTATCCAAACCATCCAAAGGTTGTGGATGACAGACCTCTCATACTGACACTTATGTCTGATAGGTGCAGACCCTCTCATTTGTAGAAGACAGAGGGAGTTGGATTCTGAATGTGGAAAGATAAACTGCTAGCCTGTGACTACCTCGAAGATCTTAACTTTCAGAGGTTATATGACGGACTTGATTTGGAAATGTCTCTGAGTTTCATAAACTCATTGCATTGATGTTCTTGGTGAACCTCCGTCCAGACATATGTTTTACAGTTAGCATGGTGAGCTCATATTTGGTTGAGCCTCACTGTATTGTTGCCAAGAATATTCTGAGAGATCTTCAAGGCACAATCTCTCATGGATTGAGATACACTGTCAGAAAGATGAAATTGCATTATTATTCGAATGCTGAATGGGCAGGCAGTGTGGAGGATCACTAGAGCACTTTTTAGTTCTGCTACGATGCAGGAAGCAGAAGTCGGTCACTATAAGCACCGCCAAGACTGAATACATGGCTACGAGTATGATATCGTATGAAGCTGCATGGTTGCGGAAGCTCTTAAGTGAGCTATTTTTCTCTGTGACAACTAGAGGTAGGATTCAATTATTGAGGAATCCTGTATTTGACAATTGCTCCACCAGACATACATCCTATATTGCCTTATCTGGGATATGGAAAGTCGATGAGCAAGGGGGATCCATCGCACTGAGATGATGTACGGGTTTCTAAAGCCCCGGGGGAAAGATCAAATTTGTGATTTTCCCGAAAGACATGGAGTCGTCGAGAGACCTTTGTAAAAAGGTCCTGCATGTTGCATACATTGAGCTCTGGGAGCTCTGGGGGGCTTGCAGTTCTTACTGGAGCAACATACGACCACAGGGTGACTCACCCTCCCCTGGTGGTTCACACTGAAACAAGATGATTCGCTCTCTTGTGGGACAAGATAATTCGCTCTCTTGTGGAACAGGATGATTTTCTCTCCTGTGTAGCAGGATTGATGTGTTCTCCTGTGAGGCCTGGATTGATGTGTTCTCCATGACGATTGTAGCAGGATTGATGTGTTCTCCTGTGAGGCCTGGATTGATTTGTTCTCCATGGCGATTGTAGCAGGATTGATGTGTTCTCATGTGAGGACAGGATTGATTAAGTTCTTCTGTCAAGGCATGCTACCCATGAAGTCTGGGACTCATGGGAAGTACCTCTCATCTGATCAATGAGTAGGGAAATGAAGTTAGGGACCATAATAGTATTGATGGATGCATCATTGTATCTACTGTACTCCCTACGCTAGGATGTCCTCCATTGATCTAGGATCAATTATACTAGTCTGGGACTAGTGGTAGGAGCTGTACCTACTATGACACTGACTTCGGGTCAATTGAGACTGGTCTGGGACTAGTGGTACATACTTCGAGACTGAATTTGTGTTAGTGCAGGATTGGTCTGGGACTAGTGAATGTCATACATACTATGACGCTGACTTTGGGTCGGTTGAGACTGGTCTGGGACTCTGAGCCTGCAATACTGGTCTGGGACCAGTGGTAGGAGTTGTACCTACTATGACACTGACTTCCGGTCGGTTGAGACTGGTCTGGGACCAGTGGTACATACTCCGAGACTGACTTCATGTCAGTGCAGGACTGGTCTGGGACCAGTGAGAGTCGTACATACTATGATGCTAACTTCGGGTCGGTTAAGACTGGTCTAGGATCAGTAATACACTCTCTGAGCCTGCGATACTAGTCTAGGACCAGTGGTAGGAGTTGTACCTACTATGACACTGACTTCGGGTCGGTTGAGACTGGTCTGGGACCAGTGGTACATACTATGAGACTTACTTCGTGTCAGTGCAGTACTAGTTTGGGACCAGTGAGAGTGGTACACACTATGACGTTGACTTTGGGTCGGTTGAGATTGGTCTGAGACTAGTGGTACACTCTCTGAGACTATGATACTTTCCTGGGACCAGTGGTAGGAGTGGTACTTACTATGAAGCTGACTTCGGGTCAGTTGAGACTGGTCTGGGACCATTGGTACACACTCTGAGACTGACTTTGGGTCAATGGAGAATGATATAACTCATTCTTGATCAATTCTTCTTCTTCATAGTTCAGTAGAGCCAGCAAAGCAGAGCAGAACCAGTAGAGCTGAGCAGAGCCAGCAGAGCTGAGCAGAGCAAGCAGAGCTGAGCAGAGCCAACATAGTAGAGTTGAGTTGAGCAGAGCCAGTAGAGCAGAGTAGAGCCAGTAGAGCCAGCAGAGCTGAGCAGAGCTAGGCAGAGTAGTGCAAGGCACTAATGGCCGAGATGGTACAGTCGGACATATGGATCAATGGATGGAGTTCTCCCTAGTTGAGAGGGAGTGTTAAATTGGAAACTAGGGACAAACTCCATGTGGGTAGGCTTATTTATGGCAACTGATATTTTTATTGGATCCCTCTCGTCGAGAGGTGTAGGATTTATCCAAATATCATCCGATTCCGATAAGTATTTATGGAGATATGAATTTATTTTGTTTATATAATTATTATCAAGCTGACCAGCTCTTATGTAGGCTCTAGAAGCCCAAATGTCATGTCTATTCAATCACCCGCCTTTAGTATAAATAAGAGAGGATTTGGAGTCATTAGGATATCTCATTCTTGAGTAGTCTCCTCCTCTCCACGTCTGGGTTTTTGGTGAAGGAGAGAGACATCATGAATGATACGCTGGTCATTCAAGTAATGCCCTAAGTGTTGTATGTTGCCCCAGCCATAGATATCTAGCCGCAGTGAAGGAGGCCTCACACACAGTCAAAAGAAAGGCCCTATCCAAGACTCTAACATGCTGTGCTAGAAAACTTTATACACAAGCCCTAATACGAGGTCCAAAGAAGATATTAACACGCTGGACATGGAGAAATTAGCACGCTGATCACAGAAATATTAATACACTATCCAAAGAAGATATTAACACGTTGGTCATGGAGAAAGTAGCACGCTGATCATGGAAATATTAATACGCTGTCCAAAGAGATATTATACGCTGAGAGCACCCATACGCTGAAGCCCCTACACGCAGTCAAGGGATAAACGTTGTCAATGTAACAGTGTCACATTATGGGACGCAAATATATATATATCCACTTCAATGTATGGAATGCAGATATATATATAAAACCCCGTCATATAGCCTGTCATATTCATTATGTGATACCTTAACATACGCAACAAACATTATAGTAATGTATGCAGTGATAAATACGCTATCCAGAAGTTGAATATAATACGCTGTCAAGAAGTTGAGTATGGAAGCATCTAATACGCTGTCCAGAAGTTTAATATGGAGGCCCTATTACAATGTCTAGAAGTTTTATGTGGAAGGTCTAATACGCTGACCTGTAGACTTATACTCAGGCCCCTATACGTAGCCTAATGCAGTCCATATTTTCTGGCCTAAGGAGGCCCTAACCACAAATAAGAGAGGCCTAATATGCACTCCCAGAATAGACACTATCACAGCTAATAGAAGCTTGTTGACAGCAAGAAGGAAAGTTTGAATTGTTGTTGATAACAACACTGTCATAGAGATAGGACTATTTGTATATTCTTTTGTGACTGCCTGAAGTTGTTCTCTTCTTGTAGGAGAACCAAGTTAGAGGAGCTAAGGGATAGATCTGTTGGGATCTTGTTGGAAGGACAAGAAGCAAGGATTATGTTTCCTGGAAGCCACATAAAGACTGTGTGTTAGGCCACATGCTATAACACCATAGTCTAGGATTGTGTATGAGTTTTGAGGACTTGTACATATGCCCAAATCAAAAGCATATTCGAGTAGTGTCCTAGTTTGTTTGAAGGACTGTTTCAATAGTGCTTGGTACCCTAACTAGTGATCATGATGACAACAACAAAATATGTACAACATGATGATGGAAGGCAGTAAAGTTGTGTACAACAACTCAGCAATAAAACAGTATGATGCAGCTTGGATAGCATGAAGCTTGGCGAGATCATAGGCAGCACAATGATCATGAGCAGCATGAAGATGCATGATGCATCATGATGATGCTACATGGTAAGGTGCAACAGATGAACAAAATGGATAGGTGAATTCGTCACCTATGAGATTCAGTTGAAGCAAAATGTCTTCAACTGATCTCATCATTACAGGAAATGATCTATGCTCAGATCCAGATAAGTCAAAGTGTTGACTTTTGTTGTAAATGTATTATCTCTCTCTCTCTCTTTCTCTACTGAACTTTGAAGATAAAAGAAGATTTGATCAAAGGGTTTCCCCACACATTGTGGGGTTTGTCCCTGGCTCATGCCATATCTTGTGTCTTCTTGCCTTGGCTTGTCTTCTGCAATTTATATTCATGTTCTATCTGCAATTTATTTTATGCTGATGTGATTGATAATATGGAAAAGAAATTAAATAAATTGCTCTAGCATAGAAAATACCTAAACTTAACATGGTATCAGAGCTGAGGTGAAGACAATGCCCAAAGCAAGAGTGAAAGAGCAATCACCAAAGTCAGTTGAGTCAAGACAAAAGGATCAATGGGATCATTATCCCGCTTTTCATTCACTAAGGGAGAAGTCGAAGCAGAGAATGTTATCAGAATGGCACTGTGGAAGTTTCTGATGGCCCATCTAAAGATCACTTCATTGGGAAGTTCGGATCTAAGGCTGGAAGGAAAGGCAAATGCCTTGTTGAAATAAGTTCGACCGTTATGCGAAGGAGTGTCTGAATGGTAGAGACACATCTCTTGATCAAGATAACAATCATTCCTGGGACCTCTTCAATGATCAAAGGAATGACTGGTAATGCAGGTCATCAAGGAAATGGTTGACTCTTCCACGAAAGCAAGGAATCCCAGAATCTCTTTTATGTACCTGATCGCAAGAAGAACCTGGTGTCCATCTCGAAAATGGAAGTCAAAGGTTACAGGGTGGCACTTATCGATGGAAAGGTACGTGTTTGAAAATAGATCTTTCAAAGATGTTTTTGAGTTTAGGGTTGTATCAAGTTGCAGGAAGTCCACTAGGGACCATGTCCATTGACTCAGCACTGGAGGTTTGTGAGTCAAAAGGTGACTAGGATGCTTGAATTCAAAAAGGAGCATGAAGGTACATGTCTGAAATGTACCGAAGGAAAATATTATAAGGGGACCATTCCCCTCATGCAGCAGGTCCAGAAGTTTGGAACAACCCAGTTTGAGATTGATGATCAGGAATCTTAGGTATGCTGGTGGAAGAAAGCCCTCTATGGCTTGAAGCAAGACACCCCAAGCATAGTATGAGAGGATCAACAACTATTTGGTGAAGCTGAGATTCACTAGGAATGAAATCTATCCAAACCATCCAAAGGTTGTGGATGATAGACCTCTCATACCGAGATCTATGTCTGATAGGTGCATACCCTCTCATTTTTAGAAGACAGAGGGAGTTGGATTCCGAATGTGGAAAGATAAACTGCTAGCCTTTGACTACCTCGAATATCTTAACTTTTAGAGATTATATGATGGACTTGATTCGGGAATGCCTTTGAGTTTCATAAAATCATTTGCATTGATGTTCTTGGTGAACCTCTATCTGGAAATATGTTTTACAGTTAGCATGGTGAACTCATATTTAGTTGAGCCTCACTGGATTAGTGCCAAGAATCTTCTGAGAGATCTCCAAGGCACAATCTCTCATGGATTGAGATACACTGCCGAAAAGATGAAATTGCATTATTATTCGAATGCTGATTGGGCAGGTAGTGTGGAGGATCACTAGAGCACTTTTTAGTTCTGCTACGAATGCAGGAAGCAGAAGTCGGTCACTATAAGCACTGCCAAGACTGAATACATGGCTACGAGTATGATCTCGTATGAAGCTGCATGGTTGCAGAAGCTCTTAAGTGAGCTGTTTTTCTCTGTGACAACTAGAGGTAGGATTCAATTATTGAGGACTACTGTATTCGACAATTGCTCTAACAGACAAACATCCTATATTGCCTTATCTGGGATATGGAAAGTCGATGAGCAAGGATGCTCCATCACACGGATATGATGTACGGGTTACTAAAGCCCCAGGGGAAAGATCAAATTTGTGATTTTCCCGAACGACTTGGAGTTGTCAAGAGACCTTTGTAAAAAGGTCCTGCATGTTGCATACATTGAGCTCTAGGAGCTCTGGGGGGCTTGTGGTTCTTACTGGAGCAACATACGACCACAGGGTGACTCACCCTCCCCTGGTGGTGTGCATTGAAACAAAATGATTCGCTCTCTTGTGGGACAAGATAATTCGCTCTCTTGTGGAACAAGATGATTTGCTCTCTTGTGTAGCAGGATTGATGTGTTCTCCTATGAGGCCTGGATTGATGTGTTCTCCATTGCGATTGTAGCAAGATTTATGTGTTCTCCTGTGAGGCTTGGATTGATGTGTTCTCCATGGCAATTGTAGCAGGATTGATGTGTTCTCCTGTGAGGACAGGATTGATTAAGTTCTCCTGTCGAGGCATCCTACCCATGAAGTCTGGGACTCATGGGAAGTACCTTTAATCTGATCAATGAGCAGGGAAATGAAGTTAGTGACCATAGTAGTACTGATGGACGCATCGTTGTATCTACTATACTCCCTACACTAGGATGTCCTCCATTGATCTGGGATCAATGATATTGGTCTGGGACTAGTGGTAGGAGTTGTACCTACTATGACACTGACTTCGGGTCGATTGAGACTGATTTGGGACCAGTGGTACATACTCCGAGACTGACTTCGTGTCAGTGAAGGACTGGTCTGGGACCAGTGAGAGTTGTACATTACTATGACACTGACTTTGGGTCAGTTGAGACTGGTCTGGGACCAGTAGTACACTCTCTGAGCCTGCGATACTGGTCTAGGACTAGTGGTAGGAGTTGTACCTACTATGACACTGAATTCAGGTCAGTTGAGACTGGTCTGGGACCAGTAGTACATACTCCGAGACTGACTTCGTGTTAGTGCAGGACTGGTCTGGGACCAGTGAGAGTCGTACATACTATGACACTGACTTTGGGTCGGTTGAGACTGGTCTGGGACCAGTAGTACACTCTATGAGCATGCAATACTGGTCTAGGACCAGTGGTAGGAGTTGTACCTACTATGACACTGACTTTAGGTTGGTTGACACTGGTCTGGGACCAGTGGTACATACTCCGAGAATAACTTCGTGTCAATGCAGTACTAGTCTGGGACCAGTGAGAGTGGTACACACTATGACGCTGACTTTGGGTCGGTTGAGACTGGTTTGAGACCAATGGTACACTCTGAAACTGCGATACTGGCCTGGGACCAGTTGTAGGAGTGGCACTTACTATGAAGCTGACTTTGGGTCAGTTGAGACTGGTCTGGGACCAGTGGTATGCACTCTGAGGCTGACTTCGGGTCAATGGAGAATGATATAACTCATTCTCGATCAATTCTTCTTCTTCATAGTTCAGCAGAGCCAGCAGAGCAGAGCAGAACTAGCAGAGCTGAGCAGAGCCAACAGAGCAGAGAAGAGCCAACAGATTAGAGCTGAGCTGAGCAGAGCCAGCAGAGCAGAGCAGAGCCAGTAGAGCTGAGCAGAGCTAGGCAGAGCAGTGCAAGGCACTGATGGCTGAGATAGTACATTTGGACATATGGTTCAGTGGATGGAGTTATCCCTAGTTGAGAGGGAGTGTTAAATTGGAAACTAGTGCCAAACTCCATGTGGATCGGCTTATTTATGGTAGCTGATATTTTTATTGGATCCCTCTCGTCGAGAGGTGTAGGATTGATCCAAAGATCATTCGATTCCGATAAGTATTTATGGAGATATGAATTTATTTTGTTTATGGAATTATTATCAAGCCGACCAGCAACTTGAGTAGGCTCAGAAGCCCAATAGTCACGTCCATTCAACCTCTACGTTTTAGTATAAATAGAAGAGGACTTGGAGTCATTTGGACACACACACACTCTTCATGTGATGTCCTCCTCACCACGTCTTTGGGTTTTTGGTGAAAGAGAGAGACACTAAGAGTACGCTGGCCCAAGTAGATGATGCCCTAGCCGCAGTAGAAGGTGCCCTAGCTGCAGGTCAAGAGGAGCCTTAGGCCGCTCTTAAGGAAGGCTCTAATCCGCTGAAAGAAGAGCTTTAATCCACACTTAATGGAGGCCCTTATCCGCTGTCCAAGAGGCTCTTATACGCAGTCAAGGAGGAGCCTTAATATGCTGCCTGAAGAAGCCCTAATACGTTGACTAAATACGTTCATATATGCAGGCTAAAGAAGTCCTAATACGCAGTCTAACAGTCCATATCCGCTGACCAAATGAGGCTTTGTTAAGAGCTAAATGAAGTTGTTCTCTTGTAGGAAAGCCGAGTTAGAGGAGCTATGGGACAGATCTGTAGGGGTCTCGTTGAAAGGACAAGGAGAAAGTTTTATGCTGCCTGGAAGCTACAGGAAGACTGTGTTTTAGGCCGCAGTCCTTAACACCACAATCAAGGATTGTGTATGGGTATTTGAGGGCTTGTATATATGCTCAGATCAACAGCATAACCAGAGAGTTGTCCTAGATTGTTTTGATGACTGTTGGAGGACTGTTTCAATAGTGCTTGGTGCCCTAACCAGTCATCATGGTGACAGCAGCAAATCTATTATTGACTGTCCTATTACATAAAGCAGTGACAGCTAGTATGATGTGAGCAGCATGGCAAACTTGTGCACAGCAACTCAGCAGTGGAGCAACATGATGCAGCTCAGGAACATAGTATGATGTTGTAACAAGAATGCAGCATGGTGATGGTTGCAGCATTATGGGGGCAGCAAAGTGATGTTGTATGATGAGTGCAGCATAGCAGTCATTGAGTGTAGATCAGCAATACTGGGTACAGATCCATGATAAAGAGCAGCCCAATATTTGGAGCAGCTCAGTGACAGGAGCAGCAACATGAAGTGCATAGCATGGTCATGATAAGTGCAGCATGGTGCAGCACAGAGAGGTGCAGCAAATGGACGAGATGCAGAACGATGATAGGTGAAGGAGTCACCTTGAGATTCAGTTGAAGCAGAATGTCTTCAACTGATCTCATCATGATACGAAATGATCTATGATAGATCTAGATAAGTCAAAGTATTGACTTCTGTTGTAATGTACTCTCTCTCTCTTTCTCTGCTGAACTTTGAAGATAAAAGAAGATTTGATCAAAGGGTTTCCCCACACATTGTGGGGTTTGTCCCTGGCTCGCGCCATATCTTGTGTCCTCTTGTCTTGGCTTGTCTTTTGCGTTTTGTATTTATGTTCTATCTGCAGTTTATCGTAATGCTGATGTGATTGCTAACTGTGAAAATTTAAATAAATTGCTCTAGCATAGAACATACCTAAAATTAACACTTCCTTTAACAATATTATGCTTCTAAAACTTCTCCTCTGAATAATGATCAAGATTCAAAAGTTGACTATTTTTATATACTATAACAATTCTTGTAAGTCTGCCTCAGACTTGTCTCCAAAGTCTGCTACTCACTAGGAAGAATACATCAATATTTTGGGCAGTGTAAGAAGAGAGTTTTCCACAGAGGGCTGCTTCAGGTAATTTTAACCAGACTTTAGATATCCAATAAAGATTTCAGAGATAATCCATTAACCAGACTTTAGATATCCAATAAAGATTTCAGAGATAATCCATCTCAGTCAATGATACTTTGGTATATATACAAATATCAGATCATAAAGGATGCTATAGGACACATTCAGATTTGTTTCAGAAAGGAGTCAAACTCACCCTTTTGAGGATCACACAATAAGCCTCAGATCATGCACTGAGAAACCAACGAATGATGTACCTGACTGATTATGAGACCCAATATCTTTTGCCATCAAACTGATGCAATATTATCATTAAGAGGAAAAGGATTCAGGTAGGTGCCCTCGTTTAGTGATACAACAGAGAAATAACAGCCCATAATTTCTTTAGTGCAGATTCCAGAATGTGCTACAGATCACACGAAATTTATTAATTTGTCCTACTGGATTTCCTTGTGTGATGAACTCGTGATAAGCTTTTGGCCAAAAGGAAGGATGACTTTGATCTTCAGATAAGCCAAGAGATGCGATGCAATGACCTCAAAAAGCCCTCACATAGCTGTCACACTTCCACGAAAATTGCCTTAAATATGTCCAGAAATTGCCCTGTCACAGGGACGAATTTTTCACATATAGACTTAGTGTGAAAGAGCCCTAAAATATTTCAGATAAGCCCAGATGAGGAGGTCGAATGACCCCAGACCCTCAACGAATCCATTAACCAAAAAAAAACAAAAGAACTGCTTTAGAAATCAATAACTATTGCATCATTCTGTCCTTCAGAGAGTCGTATGTCCTTAGGACATGCTTAAACCCTAGCAAATTTCTTAGCCATCCAAGAGTTTTGGCCTTCTCTGGATCTGCTTTTGTATCCTGGCCGTAGCGATATTTCAGATTGTTTTGCATAGATAAGCGTTCAAGTTCTACCTTTGTGAGCAATCGAGCCTCCCTTTTATAATGATCAAGAGGGCTCGTAGGAGGGATAACCGACCTTCATATTTTAGAGGGAGATGACTTGAAGGAGGGAAAATAAATTTGAAATTTAAATTTGGAGCCAAAAATTTTGGAGGCCAACTTCAATTAGTTTTCAAATTTGAAACTTAAGTTTTGGCTTTTGGAGCCAAAATCCACCAAACCTTAGGACCACTTATTTGAATTTTGATAAATAATTTATGAAGAAATTCCCTCCCTTTTGACTTTGACTTAAAATAGGAGAAGCTCATTTAATTTAATTTTCCTTGGATAATCAAATTTGCTTGTAGCATCTCCCTTGGGCTTCCATGGTCACTGAATAGGGTTCCAATCTTTAATCGTTCATATCTTCGCATCTATGAGGAGCCACGAAGCATGCCATATACCGTTGGAATCGGCCCGACAAGGAGCATCAGTGATGGTGATCTTAGGAGCAAACCCATTGACTTTTATCCTCAAAGTCATCAGTAAGTGCAGGGCTTTTATGGCTTCTTGAACATTGGAGCTTCAATTGATGCAATCAAGACAAATATTAAGAGTGTTCAGGAACTGATGTTGGCATCAATGACAACAACATTCATCAATCTCCCCCTTTGTCATTGATGGCAACAAATACTCCCCCTGCGATCACTGCCCCCCTTAATTCATGCATTTGATCTTCTTCTCCTGATTTCTCTCCCCTTTGACATCAATGGCAAAGGGTTATTCCCCATGACGAAATATCTTCCTTTTATGCCTGTTGCAATGGACTACCTATCTCCCCTTGACATTCTTTGCTTCACACAGATTGCCACAGCTGATTCCACCTGAGCCTTGAAATTTTGTCCATGACTTTGCTTTTCAATCTTACTGCTCTACTGAAACTGTCCATAATGTTGAATGTCGCTCTGACGATTTCTCTATCTACCAACCTGTCAAAGAATAAATATTCAAATGTGCAACCACTGCTACATAGACTCCCCCTCTTCAACATTCACAAGGAGTCAACAATTTGGATTGTTCCGAATGATGTATAGCCAACTCTTCAGCCAGATCATCCTAAACCTTGACACCTTCCATTGTAGATTCATCCTGACCTTTCAACTGTATAAAACCTAAAAGCATGACCACAAAGACTTCCTCATTTACTTGGTCTTCTTGTTTTTGTTTTCTCCTCCAAATCGTATTGTATTTGGTATTAGGGTTGTCTTTCATGGAAGATTCCATCCTTTGCTTGCAATTGTGAGCTATATGCCCATAGTTATGGCATTTGTAACGTTCAATGTTGGGCCTGAATGGTGGAGCAAATCACATATGCTTTTTGTTGGCAAAGTCATTTTGAAATCTGTCTTGCGATCCTGCAAACTTGCTTCTAGAGTTTCAATAATGTCTTTGATAATCATCTCATCCTTGTCATACATTCTGCAATCCCTAGCCATATGTACGAAGTTGGAACATGAGAAACAGTAACCATTAAACATATTAAGGTACCTGGATGAGATGTCTTGTTGGTGTTTTGTATGTGTTCTTTCTTGGAGGAGGTATAGGTCATTGTTGATCCTTGTCAGCATTACTTCTTGGAGCGACAACATTATCAATCTTCTTTTGTCCTTCAAATCGATTTGGCCTTTGAGGGATCTCACTGTCAGGCTTCTCGCCAATTTTGCTATGCGAGGTCTTGGAACTTGCAACTCCCTTGGATGAAATTTCACTTGTATAACCGATAACTGTTTTAATGCATGGAGATCTTTGGCAATTGAGAATATTGTCCAGAGTCTGCGAGCTCTGCAACCTTTTATTCAACTTGTCAACTTAAACCTTTAATGATATGATTTCTTCTTCTTGTTTCATGCAATCTTCTTCTTTCTTTTGAATTTGACATTTCCATTCGTCTTCAATTCTTTTGGCTTCTTCAACCTAGGTCTTTAGATATATGTTCTCTTCTTCTAGTTTTCCTACCTGATGACTGAAGTCTATTTCAATGATATGATCCTTCTTTTCAACATCCTGCAAATGTTCCTTTTGCCATTCCTTGAGCCTGTTGATTTTAGTTAGAGCTACATCAAGTTCCTTTTCCTTTTGACTGACTTCACCCTCGTACTTCTGAACATATTCTTTTACTTGACTTGCTGAGTTTTTCTCTTTCTTTTTTGCTTCCTGCACTTGGAGTTTTAAGAGAGCAAATTCTTCTTTGAGTTTGCGATTTACCTTCTCTGTGTTCTTCAATTCTTTCAATGCACTAATTAGTACTTTCTCCATGTCCACTTCTGCTTCTTCTTCTCCATTATTTTCAGATTCTTTGATCTGAGAGTCTTCTTTATTTGAATCACGATCTTCGTCATCATTTTCATCTTGACTTGCATGCTTCTTTGAGTAGAGATCATGGAGCTTCTTCGAAATACTTTTGGTTGATGAGCATCGATCAACTTTGGCTTTTATAAGGTTTGACAGAGCATTAAAAATGAAATTCATGGCTTTTGTATTGTACCTTTTATATTTGTCGGAAGATGTGTCTCTAGAAACAACATATTGCCCTACACCATATCCTTGAGCTTGCAAACGGACTTTCATTCTAGATTCCCATATTTCATATTTGGATTCATTGAATTTAGGAGCTGGTAGAACAACTTGATTCACTTCATTAACTGCAACATTGGAGACTTACTTTGATTCTTTTGAACGTTTGGTGGCTTGCTTCTTTGACTTTCCCATCTTTGCACTCAGAGATCTACATTCTCGCTGTTAAACTGCAACTGAAGGAACTTGCTCTGATACCCATTTTATTATTGTTGGAAATACTGAGAGGGGGGCAAATCGGTATTTCTCTTCAATTAGTTAATTTTATCTTCACAGAGCATTAATTATTATTAACATCAGATAAACATAAAACATTCATCAACACCAGTCAACAATGCACAACAATAAAAACAATACACTAGAGATTTTTAGGTGGAAACCCTTCCGAGAGAAAAACCACCGAATGCTTCTTCATATTTGTCTTCAATAATTTACACCAATAGGAAGATCCAACTTCCAAGCTTATCAACTCGAACTGAAAGGATGCTCCAACACCCTGTTTATCAGCTCCAACTGGATGGATGCCTTGAGTAGATTCCAACCTGCGCTAACACCAACCTGCCACCTTGAAGTGTTCTCAGGCTCTGACCTGAAGGAGACCCCACTCTTGCGTTGCACCACCCTGCCATCCTATTCCGCAAGCTGCTACTTGCCCTGAATGCTCCAATATTCAGCTCACCACAACGGACCACGTTTCACAAATTTCTGACTGGATCCACCTGTGTTCAATATAAATACAAAACGAACTGCAACACAACTTCTGGTCAATGATCAAATCTGCTCATCAGACCATTCAACCCAATCACCCTAGCTCATCATATTCTCACTGTTAGATCTTGCAATACAAGCTTCTGCTCAAATCAAATACCAAAATCCTAGCTGCATGAAATCTCTGCTCAACAGTTAATCTGATCTCTGCAGTACTATGAAGCCCTAGCACTGCTCAACATCATCATCACACAATACTCTTTGCTGACAAGACAATTTGACCAAATAACACTGGCACCAACAATAATTCTCAAGGGCATAACAACATTTTTAATATAGCATATACTAACCTCAACCAACAGGCCCTGGCAGCAATATGGTAATACAAAGATGTGCTTTATGCACATATGAAGTGCCCTTACTTTTGCAACAACATTATGTTTTGCAGCGATAGCTCTGCTCACATATCTCTATCAAACAAACCGCTTCAATAACTTGCTTAGCTAGACCTCTCTGCTACATACATAAAAACCTTGGTAGCTCTGCTCAGCAACCTTTTACAGCAGCTCCAACTATGTTGGTCATTAGTGATGAATCAACAATTGACCTGGGCTTACAGTGAAGACAGCTTAGTATGCTAAAGGTATCATGCCCTGGAGTTATGAATGGCAATATATCCAATTGTTCTCAACAATGTCCTGTCAATGCTTTCGAGAGAGACTCCAGGGATAGCTCATGACAATGATTAGGCCCTGCATATAATATTTCTTCTGCAAATTAGAACTTCTGAAAAAGGGTTTTGAAATGATTCAATATACTTCAAATTTGTGCACAGATTGTTCTACAAGAATGTATGCCTTGGGATTTGCTTCAACAGATTTATCCTGAGGATCACTTGATGTATACTTCAAAGTTCAGACATACAGTGCAAATCTCAAAATACCTGATGTACCTCTAAACTGCGTCTTGACATGATAACACTTTGCAATCAAATCATACCGAAACAAGAAATTCCAATATTCTACCTGAAGGTGTCTGCTGATGCAATAATACCCGAGGATGTCTGCTGAAGCAACATGTGATACTGAAGATGCCTTTAGATCTGATGTTGCATGTAGTGCCATTGTAAAATTTGCTTTGTTTTGCTGATTAAGGATGCTAAGATGCTCTTCCTCTCCCACTAACTGACGAAGATATGCCAATGTAAATTTCCTTAGAACTTGCCAAGTATTCTGTTTGAAGATGAAGAGTCCTTTAGCAATATTATGCTTCGCAAACTCCTCTGAATAATGATCAAAAGTTGACTATTTTTGTATGCTATAACAATTCTTAGGTCTGCCTTACACTTGTCTGCAAAGTCTACTCCTCACTAGGAAGAATAGATTAATATTTTGGGCAGTGTAAGAAGAGAGTTTCCCAGAGGGCTGCTTCAGGTAATTTTAACTTGACTTCAGACATGTAATAAAGATTTCAGAGATAATCCGTCTCAGTCAAAGATATTTCTGGTATATATACAAATATCAGCTCATAAAGGATGCTATAGGACACATTCAGATTTGTTTCAGAAAGGAGTCAAACTCATGCTTTTGAGGATCACACAATAAGCCTCAGATCATGCACTGAGAAAACAACGAATGATTTACCAGACTGATTGAGAGACCCAAGATCTTTTGCCACCGAACTGATGCAGTATTATCATCAAGAGGAAAAGGGTTCAGGTAGGTGCCATCTTTTAGTGATGTAATAGAGAAACGACTGCCCAGAATTGCTTTAGCACACGTTCTAGAATGTGCTACAGATCACATGAAATTTATTAATTTATCCTACTGGATTTCCTTGTGTGATGAGCTCTTGATAAGCTTTAGGCCGAAAGGAAGGATGCCTCTGATCTTCAGATAAGCCAAGAGATTTGATACAGTTTCCTCAAAAATCCCTCAGATAGCTGTCACACATCCACGAAAATTTCCTTAAATATGTCCAGAAATTGCCCTGTCACAGGGCAGAAATTTTCACATGCAGCCTTAGTGTGAAAGAGCCCTAAAACATTTCAGATAAGCCCAGACGAGGAGGCCGAATGACCTCAGACCCTCAACGAATCCCTTAACCATTTTTTTTTTCAAAAGAACTGCTTCAGATCTCAATAAATATTGCATCATTCTGTCCTTGAGAGAGTTCTATGGCTTCAGAACATGCCTAAACCCTAGCGAATTTCTTAAACATCCAAGAGTTTTGGCCTTCTCTGGATCTGCTTGTCTATCCTGGCCGCAGAGATATTTCAGAGGGTTTTGCACAGGATAATCGTTCAAGTTCTACCTTTGTGAGCAACCGAACCTCCTTTTTATAGTGATCAAGAGGGCGGCATGTAGGAGGGATAGATGGCCTTCATATTTTGGAGGGAGCCAACTTGAAGGAGGGAAAATAAATTTGAAATTTCTATTTGGAGCCAAAACTCATGTCAATCAATTTTCAAATTTGAAATTTAAATTTTGGCTTTTGGAGCCAAAAACCTGCCAAACATTAGGACCACTTAAATTTGAATTTTGATAAATAGTTTATGAAGAAATCTCCCTCCCTCGACTTTGACTTAGAATAGGGGAAGCTCATTTAATTTAATTTTCCTTGGATAATCAAATTTGCTTGTAGCATCTCCCTTGGGGTTCCTTGGTCATTGAATGGGGTTCCAATGTTTAATCGAGCATCTCTCCACAACCGTGAGGAGCCACAAAGCATGCCATATACCATTGAAATTGGCTTGACGAGGAGCACCCAATGATGGTGAAATTAGGAGCAAATCCATTTACCTTCATCCTCAAATTTATCAATAAGTGCAGGGCTTCTAGGGATTTCTAGGGTGTCTTGACCATTGGAGCTTCAACTAATGGAATCTAGACAAATATTAAGAGCGTTCAAGAATCGATGTTGGCATCAATGACAACACCATTCAATAGGTTCAACCATAAACTGTAAAGCTTCCTTCACTGGGTCCATCACCACAACTGCTTTTTGGTCACCCCAACTGGGTGCTCCCTTTGACACTGAAGCAAATCCTCTTGTGGAAATCCTAGCTACTCCCCTTGTTGCGGAAGCAAATCCTCCTACCATTGTTACTCCCTCTATTACTAAAGCATACCTGCTGTCTGGCATGGTCTCCTCACAGAAGGCATACTGCTCCTAGAGACTTCCCATCTCTGAGCATCTAGTCTGACAATCTCAATCCCATGACACCCTCTTGGAAGGATGCTCCTTCCACTTTGCCTGATTGTCTATAAATTGTGGGATCCACCAAATCCAAATCTAAAGTGGAATGACTCAGCTTCTTCAAATTTGTCACCATAGGTGCAGCCATGGACTTGTAGTCCATTATGCCAAATCTACTCAAAAAACTGAACAATGTATGTCCCTTTTTCAAGGAAGATCTCATATAATCCTTACCACATCTCCAATCTTAAGAAATAATACATCAAGCCAAGATCCTTCATCTCAAACTTCAAGGCCGACTCCCTCTTGCACCTGATGATGAGTCTCTCTGTTCTAATAAGAAATAGATCATCAACATCCAACACCAAGATCAACAGATCACCATCAACAACCATGAAGTAAAGGCCTGGATTTGCAACACTCTTGGTGAAGCCCAAACTCATCAAGTATCCATTGATGATGGAATACCATGCCTTGGGTGCTTGTTTGAGTCTCTACAATGGCTTCTTTAGTCTACAAACACGGGACTCCTTCCCATGTACCTCAAAAGCTTTGAGGTTGCTCTATGTATGCTTCCTCTTCATTGAGGAACACATTCTTTACATCCATTTGATGTATCTTCCAACCCATAACTGAAGCAAGAGAAACAACAATTCTGATAGAAGTGTACTTGGTGCCTGGAGCAAACGTCTCCTCCTAGTCCACTCTCACTTTCTAGTAGAACCTTCTCGCCATGAGCCTTGCTTTGCTCTTCTCGATGTCACCATCTGTTGAATGGTTGACCTTATAGATCCACTTGGAAGTCACCACAAACTTCCCTTTTGGTCTCAAGACTATCTCCCACACACCATTCTTCATGATGGAATGATACTCCTCCATCACGACATCCCTCCAAACTCGCTGTCATGCTGCCTCCTCATAATTGGACGACCCAAAATCAATGATGTGGTTCCTCAATGCCATATAACTCGAGAACCTTTGTGGTCATCTACTCTCCTTACGGGGAGCTGCATGCTCCTCTATATCCTGCAAAGTGTCACAAGGCCATGCTAGCCTCTTCTTGGTCATGACAACATCTCTAGGAGGGTCAACTAGCTCTGTTGGCTCTACGAACTCCTCTTGATAGTCTGAAGGATGAATAACTGGAATAGAGGGATATGTACCTGCATCCTTCGAAGCCTCTTGCTCGTCACTATCAATCTCCATGTGGGTCTCTTTGGACTTCTTGAAGGCCACCTCTTCGTCAAAAGTAACATCTCGACTAACCTCGATTTGACGTTGTCCTGCAATGTAGATGAGCAAATATCCAATGCCATAACTCACATAAAATGATACCAATGCCCGGGTTGTTCGTTCTATCAGTTTGTATAGCCCTCCCCTTCTAACACCATTCGCTTCTACTAAGCCTATACTTGAGCCTTTAGGCCATACAAGAACCCTACCATCAATGAATGCAACTCTGTAACCTCTACCCTCCAATGCTGAGATAAAGAGTAGGTTCTTCTTCAATCCCGGTAGAAAGAAAACATCTTTCATATGTAGAGAATCTCCAAACTCCAATGAAACGAAACTGACCCAACTCCTTTCACTACATACTTGGCATTATCTTCGAGTTCCACCTATAGTGCTGAATCCCTTTTTGTCAAATCTGAGAGAGAATCTTGAAAAATAGTGATGTGCCTAGAAGCATCATTGCCCACCAACCAAACGTCACTGCTATAGGTAATAAAGTGGAGACAAGAAATATTCCTTTGACTTCTTTTGCTTGGCTTCTCCCCAGCTCCCTTTGGCTTTGGAATAACTTCCTCCACATGATACTTAACCTCATTTCTTCGAAGACAAGGAGTATCTTGGTCTTCCAAGATTTGAAATTGATAGCACCATCCAGCCTGTCTTCCACTCTAAGACATGACACCATTTTGACAAGAGATCTAAAATCCAATCAAGCTGCTGAATATTGTCTCTTAGGCTGACTTCAATGGCTCCTCTTTCAACAAAGCTTCGATACTTTGTTGAAATTCTAGGTGTACAGTAGAATATGATTTTTTGCCAGATAATTACTTCCTAATGATTTTCAACCAGTGTTTTATACTACTATCAATGAATAATTACACCTCAGAAAATCTCAATAGTAAATGTAGCAGAAACAATAAAGATCATAAAAAGACAACCATGCACAATAGAGACAACAAATTTAACCCCACGAAACCCAACCTCGGGAGAAAGCCCAACTACTTTTCTTTAGGAGAAATTATTCTTCAGCAAGGCTTACAAATCAACGATTTTTCTAGAAATTTGTGCCAATATCAAAGTCAAAATACCAATCAAACTTGGTCAAACTGATGCTAGTCGACCTTGGTCAAATCTGTCAGAAATCACATATGAACTCTACAGTCAAACTGGTCAAACCTTGCAGTTAGACTAGTCAAACCTTGCAATTAGAGTAGTCAAATTCTGTCATCATATTGCAGTCAAAATCTGCGGTCAATTGCAGCCCTGTAGTTAGCAGCGACCCTGAGGTCAATTGTGGCCCTACAGTCAGTGGCGACCTTGAGGTCAATTGCAGTCTTGTGGTCAACGCCCAATCAAACTTGGTAAACTTTGGTCAACTCAGTCCAAAAACATAAATCAACTTGCTAGTCGAAACTCACCCTTCTTCTCACACATGCAACTGTCCAAGAGAGATAAGAATGATGGAGAAAAATTGTTGTTCGTTGATGTTGAAATGAGGCATCACAATGTCTATTTATACAAGTTGAATGGGTGTGATAACCCAAGGGACACGTCCCTTCACTAGCCTGCGCTAACTTGATTTTTTTCGATGGAGATTTTTTTTGGAGGATTTTGTAAGTTAAATGCGTTATCATTGATATTTCTGCGTATTGAATGTATGAAGTAAGGTTTCTATTTGTGCCATGACTAAATGCTTAATTTATGTTGAAATCTGACTACATTATTGCATGCAAAATTGTTCTCCTTAAGGGCTATAGGGAAACTCTGAATGTGCATTCCCTATATTTAATTTCTCCTCTCACAAGAAAATTAGTTAGGGTTTTAAAATTTTGTATGCACTAGCTATCCCCCCTTACTCCATTAAAGTCTTTACCAACAAATTTAGCTCTAGAAGATTCCATTAAACGCTTGCAAGATAAGTCACTAATCTTTGTTGTGTTAGTCATCCATAAAACTTTTTAAATTTCATCTTCTCTCATTCCTAGACGTCAACAGTTCAATGCTAGGGTTTCTAGGGCAGATTTATGCATGAAAGTGAAATTTTTGCTGGATGGTTGTGGCTTTTAAATTGGGATTTGCATCTATAAATAATATAAGGGCAAACTCTAGCATAGTGCATGGTTAATCTCCCTTATTTAGGGTTGACGTCATCCCTCTCTTGCTATTTATGCATACTAAGTCTAATTCCTAGTGCTAACCCTAGTCTCTATTAGAAGGCATTTGTTCCTTTGTTGATTATCATTGGAAGGTGTTTTCCTTGGTTGTTATATGACATTGTGCACCTCATTATTGCATATCAATGAAACCCTAACTTATAGCAACCTTAGCTTTGGTCTAGGCATAGAGTATTTGAACCCTAACATAGAACATTGAGGCCTTTCTAGGCCTTGCCTGTACTAAGCCATACTATAGACCTCTTATACATCACCTTAAGCTGTAGCATTAGAAGATCCTTTAGGTGTTCTGGGGAAGCCTCTCTTGTGGTCAAATAACACTAAAGAGTAGGAAAAAGTTTGTTGAGGTGGCAGTGGCACCACTCTCTCTTGTTGCCATAATGTTTGGTGGCCCCACCCAATGAGGCTTAGCACTGGGCCTGCTAGATTTTGCAACAATAGTTATTAAGTTCCATGTCAATGTTATCAAGTGATCAATATAGATATTTTAATATTGAAGAGGGCATAAAGCATTTATAAAGCGAACATAGATATTTTAATATTGAAGGGCCAGAGGGCATTTATAAAGTGAACAAGATTTGTAATCAAGGTGTCATATTGATGAAGATATTATTTGAAAAAGATATAAAGAATTATTATATATCAAGATAGATATAAAAGTAATATTTTAATATTACTTTCAAGTTTTTTGAAGGCTATTAATGTAGTATAAGGGAACTTTATTATAAAAAAAGTGAAGAATATATATATACATATACACGCACAAAATATAAAAGGGATTCTTTAAAGTTCCAAGTTAATCAAAAAAATAATCCTAAGCTCAATTTAAGTTATAAATGGGAATTTGAAAATTAAAGAAGGAAGATTCTCTTCTAAAAATTCTTCAAATAAGAAGCATTTGAAAAACATATAGAAAAGTATTATATATCAAGGTAAATATAAAAGTAATATTTTAATACTACTTTCAAGTTTATTGAAGGCTATTAATATAGTACAAGGGAACTTTATTATCAGAAAAGGTGAAGAAAAGATTTTATATATAGAGTTTGAAATATAAAAGATATACTTCAAAGTTCCAAGTTAATCAGAAAAATAATCCCAAGCTCAATCAGGTTGTAAATTCAAGTTATAAAAGGGCATTTGAAAATGAAAGAGATTTTCTTCTAAAACTTGTTCAATTTCATCATGTTGTGGATTACTAACACTAAAAAGCAAGTATTCAAGGGAAAAGGATTAATATAATTATCAACGTGAATGACAGGGAAAATTATATTGATATTGATTTGGAAAATCAATTATTTAATTCCAAAACCAATTATAGGTGAAAAAGAAAGATATTTTTCGCAAGAGAGGACTTGCAAGTGACAATTGATGATTATGAATGTATATCTCGATTTAGTGTTGCAACTAAGCATAAAGAAGAGGTTGACATAATTCTTAGTTTACCATGATTTGGAACATTGGGTTCTTCATATTAAACACAAAAAAAGTTTTTGATTCTTCTCTGTAAGAAGAAGAAAGTGATTTTTCAAGTCATTACATTGAAGTCAGGTTTGGTAGTACCTTTATCAAAAGACCTAGAAGATATATCAAA